>JAECWN010000397.1:0-194555 GCA_018150725.1 Drosophila quadrilineata | reverse complement strand
GTCGCTTTTGAGGCGCCTCGTTTGCGCATCCTGCCGCTTAGCCAGGCTTTCAGCAGCAACGCCAAGGAAGTTGTTTGTTAAACTCAGACGTTGGCTGCCTTTGGAGCCGCTTCCAACACCAACAGCTCGCCTCGCTCTTCACGGGCGCTCCATTAAAAATGCATTTATCATTTGGCATTTGAAATGCTTCCTTCCTGTTGGCAACCGGCTGACACCTCAGACTACATCCCCATTCCCATCCCCATTCCCATCCCCAGTTGCACAGGACTTGCCTTATTCACTATCTCGCTCACTCACTCACTCAGTCAATCTAAATGCCACAGCATTTTAAACATCTGCTTTTTTATAGAGTTTTTCAGTTTTTAAGTTTTTTAGTTTTCGCCTAAACTTGTTGGATGGTGCACAAATTGTATTTGTTATACCCAAAAAACTTTGAGAGTGAGCTAAGAAATATGTGCAAATTTAGTTTGCAAAACTAAAAACACACACACAAGGAGTAAGAGTTGGTGTGTGTGTGTATGTGTGTGCGTGTGTGACAGTGTGTGTTGATGTTGTGCACTTGAGCTGAACACAACTTGGGCATGTTTAAGCGTTAAACTGTTACTTCCACATGCGCGCGCACTTAGCCAGGCTGCCCAAGAGGTAGAAGAAGACGCCGCTTCTCTATATATGTGTACGTGTGTGTGTGTGTGTGTAGACGGACTCCAGCTGGCCATCAATGTAGCTTTAACTAAGAGCCAAGCGAAGACAAAGGCGGCCCCAAAGTGTTCATAAAATGTTCGAAGACATAGACCAAGTGAAAGCATGCCGCGTACTGAGCCCCCCATGAAGTAGGTCAGTTTCATACACAACCAGCAGCAGCAGCGATAGAGAGAGAGATAGCAGCAGCGATAGAGAGAGAGATAGAGAGAGAGAGTGAAAGAAAAATATGGAAAGAGAGAGAGAGAGAGAGAGCTGGGAATAGGGAGCGATATACACACATAGCTGTAGAGGAAATGGCGCTGCATTGTAAATTGCGAACAACGACAGCTGAAAGTTACCTGTGGCGTCTGTATGTGTGTCCTTACATGTCCTGTAGTTGCCATTCAGGTGCAGCCGCATTGCAGCGCCTGCATAAATTTCATTAGATTTTAGCTGAGGGCTTCTATACGTGTCCCATTGTTTTGCTGAATAGAATTTTATGTCAAATCAATTGGCTTTCAAAGCTGCGGCCATAAAGAACAACAGACTGAGAGAGAGAGTGAGGCAATGACTCTAAGAGCGAAAGTGCCATACATACACAAAAGGAGGAGAGTGTTTCTGTGTGTGTGTGTGTGTGTGTGTGTATGTCTCGTAAATGTCGAGCTAATGAAGTCATAAAGAGCCGTCGACAACTAGATGTCCGTGTGTGCCATTAAACGCACCTTGAGCCAAATCCATAGCCATAGTCAAAGCAATACCCGTAGCTATGGCCAAAGCCAATGTGCCTAGAAGTATGCTAATAAACGTAAACCGTACGCCATTATTGAGTTGCTCATAAAAATGAATAAGCCAGCAGCAAACCATCCAAGGGACCATGAAATGCTCTTCACCGGCCAAGAGACACTCAAGTAGAGGCGAAATAAACCAATGAGCTGCACACAATGTGATATGGCAGAAGGATAATAATTAATCGAGTACTTTACAGTACTTATTCGATATAATTTGTACGTTTCGGGGTGGCCAATTAGCTACCCTACTTATTGATACACCTCGCAGACGAGCAACGCATTATTTTCAATGTTTCTTTGGCAAGTGGCAAGCGCTAATCAGCAATATAAATGTTCTATGGACTCTGTGGAGCCTGCTCCATTACATTTTATACACTTACTCCCACTCACTCTCTCTTTCTTCCTTTCTCTCTTTCTCTCTCTATCTATCTCTCCATTTTCCCTTCGATATACGCTGACTGCGAGGACCATAAAAAGCAAATGCGGCCAAGTGGCTGGCAAAAAGCATTTGTTCGCTTGGGCGGTAACTTAACGTATTACTCGAACTCGCATGTAATGTGAATTGTGTTCCAGAGTGTGTGTGAATGTGTGAGTGGAGGGTCAAATGCAAAGGAAACCGCGAACTACATGCATCCACCGACACTTACACACTTACACACTTACATACGTATACGTGATGTGCTGCTTAACAATGATAATGACGTTCGCAGGATATGTCTGCATAGCTGAGTGGAGCCAAAGGAGTAGCAGAGGAGAGTGTGAAGTGGTGTGGAGTGGAGTGAAGAGAGATGCGACTTATGGTTGACAGACGTTTTCTAATGCCAGCGCCATCTCTCCTCAGCGTCTTCTCCATCTTCGATGATGGCAGACAAAAGTGCAATCTAAAGCGTTGCACGCTAATGCACCATTATCAAAAGCTGCCCGACAGGACTCGTAAATCTTCACTTGCATCTGACTGCATTGCTTTAATAGATATTTATGCCTCACAGCATGTGTGTGCGTGTGAGTGTGTGAGTGTTGAGTGTTGGATGGGGTCATTCGTAACTGCTCATAAATTTTGATAAATTGTCCAACTATTTGTGAGCAAACAAACTAAAAGCTTTAACTTGAGGCGCTTTAAGCAGCCCATCAAAGGGAGGGGAGGCATGTAAAGTGGAAGCAACAGGAAAAGTAAAAACAACTTGCAACAACACACAAAATGCAACACAAACCAAAGCTAGAACAAATTGTGGCATAAACACTGCAGCAACAATGACAATTTGCCATGTTTTGTTAGAGAAACAAACAGAACTCAACTAAAGCAATCCTCAATAAAAAAAGGAATTGAGAGAGTTGGGGATTTCTATTTGTATGTCTTTTACTAGTTATACCCTGAAATCTATTAACTTTCAATACTGCTGTGGGGTATACACAATACTTAAGTTTGCTTACTCTATCCTCTCGTATATTACAGAGTATCTAATAGCTTATGTTGATTCTGCTTTTATTTTTCTTTTTGGCTGCAGGAAGCCTTAAAAAAGAGGGGCCCTTCAAATTTATGTACTGCGGAAGTGGCGACTTTTAGTTTTTCCAGGTGTTGCCGACAGAGTTGAAGGTAAACCTGAAAAGAAGAAATTGAGAGCGACAGCTAAACAGTGAGAGCAAAAGAGAACAAAGTGAAAATCGGGTGAATCAAAGGGAGTTGCAGAAAAGCTCTTTCAAAATGCAATCCGACTATGCTTTGCCATGGCTCAGTGAAAGCTGATTTAAAAGTCGCAACCGCTTTACTCCTTTGCTGTACTTTGTTCTTCGCTGACATTCAGTTAATCTGAGCGCATTTCACGTTCATTTCCATTTCAATCAAATGAAGTCGCATAAAATAATGAAATTGGAAATTTAAGTGTTGATTAGGTTTGTGTTTAACTCTTCATCTATTCCTTAGTTGTTCTAACTTAATACTTAGCCCCAGCTAATCTAAATAAATAAAGTGATATTCTTTTCCACATTATTATACAAAAGAGTTTTTCTAATATAGGGTCATTAAAAAAGATTGGTTCTCTAACATAAAAAAATTATCAAATCGAAATTTTTGATGCCAATCGATTTCTCTCATCCAAATAGACATTAAAAACCATAATTTAGTAAATCTGGAGTAGAAATTTAGAATTTACGGATAAAAAAAGTTAAAAATGAGGCTTTTCCATGTGAAAGTTTAAGTGTGTGATCATTGAACACCCATAAGCTGTCCAAAAATGATAGAATTTTTAAAATTTTTGCATCTTCGAAAAATAGGTTGGCCAAATAATAATTCTGCATTTAAGTTTCATTCCTCCCCAATCAAAATTTTAGAAATACTGCACGAAAATGTAAAAAATAATCCTGAAAAACCGAGTTTTCTCTACAAATGGTACCTTCTCAACTTTAAAACGCCATAACTTGGCCAAAAATCACCCGATTTCCAAAATTTTTTCACTTTTGTAAATGGTTTGAATACTAAAATAATACTGCATTCAAAATTTAGTGATAATTTCAATTTCAAGATTTTCGACATATAAACCTTACTTCAGTAAATTTGGAGTTGAATTTTAGAAATTATAGGCAAAAATGTGAATAATTGACTACTTTTATTGGAGTTTCATACATCAGAATTTAAACTTTAATAGCTCCGTCAAAGGTTATCCGATTTTCAAAATTCTTGGAGCTCCGTAAATGGTTGTAATCAAATTATATTTCTGCATTTAAGATTTCTTCTTCCTTGTGCTATAATTTAGAAAAATTAATTAAAAATGTGAGAAACTGTCAGAAAATTAGCACAAAATTGCCTTGTGAACTTTGAACCGTCATAACTTTGCCAAAAATCATCCTATTTTTAAAAATCTTTTCAAATTTGTACTGAATCTGAATTCAATCTATTTTGGTGATGGAAATATTGAAATTTTCAATAATATTTTCATTCTTTTTAATAAATTCTATGGTTGACTGTAATAAAATTTTTAAGCTTTATGGTGTTGGCTCACTTGAGAGCTGAATCGCTTGGGATATCTTCTGTTGCAGCTATCATACATTCAAAATTAATTATAACTTTTTTGGCATAAATTTTGAATTATAAATAAATTTAATATAGTGTTGATTTGAACGCAATAAATGTTGCATTTAGTAATTGTTTGATTTTTATATATATTTCAGCCGTGATGATTTATCGCCGTTTTATGCTGACAGGAAGTTACATTCAAAGGCATTAGCTGCAAATAAATTGTTATAAATTTATAGTGTGAACCTCCCTTTCTGTCTGCATCCATCTCATGTCTCACCAATTAGGGGCTTTTCAAACGAACTGAATTGGTCTTGCTCTGTGCATCATCTCTGTTTTGTCGCATTGTCCAGGTAATTGCTTTGGCACAAAACAGCGTCAATTCCCTGCTTCCTGATACCTATACAGACACAGAGTCAGGTCCGATGTCCTGTAGCCCACTATATCCTCGATATCCTCGATGCCCGTTGGCTGCGCGTAAACTTTATTGCAATGCACAGGAAATTGGCAGAAATTCCATTTTGAAACTGTGTCGTTTTGAATTTTGAATGCGTCATGATTTTATATTTTCCAGAGGGTGCATAACGAGATGTGAACCGTGATATCTGGAATATTTATTGTGGACAACGTGGGCAACACGGCACGCACCACAAGAATCGCCATTGAATTGTGATAAATATGCAAAGTATTCATTTAACAGGCTGCATTGATCGGTGGCTTATTGGGTTTTATTAGCGGTTCGTTATGGGTATTACCTATCGTAAATTAGGGTATTTGTTAAGTTGACCATAGTTGGTATTTTGGCCAAATGTTTCCTTTTTGAAGCAGAGGCCTTTATAGTGCATGCTGGACATGCCTGTGAGGCAGCCCTGGGAGCGGATGTGATAGATCGGTTTGCCGCACACAAAGTCCTCCGCATAATTGTAGGTCAGTTTGAAGTAGGTTATCTACGTAGCCACATGCGTGTTGCTCTCCATGGCCATGACCGCAAAATAGCGAAAGTGTCTCAGAGAAACAATGTAGAGTAGAAAGTTGAATGGGTTGGGAACGGATGGGAAGGGATTGGTTGGTTGGGTGGAGTTTATCAGAGCTGAGGTTACAGTCTCCACGGCAGACAGCTGGCCACTTACCGCTGTTCGGTAAATCTCAATGGACAAGGATAGTGCTCGACATCCGCTGTGGTCATCATGTGGCCGCCATTGCTGCTGTGCTTGGACCACCATGTGCCCAGCAGCTGCGGATACATCTTCACCATCAGCTCATCATCATCATCCTCTGACCAGACGCGTCATGTTGAACATCTACAAAAGGTTATGCAATGTTTGATCAAAGTAGCCTTGAACTACATTCGCTCTACTGTACGAGTATATCCCGTATTCCATAATACACTGAGTACTCACATTAATGTTTTTGGCGGAGCTTTTGTAGTTGTGTGTATTGCGGCAATCGTCATGCTTCGCCAAACATATGCGTGCATTATAACTGGACAGTGTGGCAAGCTACTCGCTCTATTGCATCACGTGGCAGCGTCCGATTAATGCCGCTGGTTGAACGTTACCGTTGCTCATGGCTTTCGGAACAAATTTACCAGCTGTATATGTTTCGGTGCACAGACCTTATAGGACTGCTAAAACAAAATTCATATAAATCCTTTCTATCAATTCATCTTTATCAGGCATTTGTGAATCTCTCGCAGACAACATGACGGACACTCGGACATAGCCTTCGTCCTGGAGGAGGCAGCAGCTGTGTAACTGCCAACAGAATGCAACACAAAGTGGACAGCAATAGAAAAATATTCATCGGAGTTGAAAACTGCAAGCTTAGCCATTTTATAGCCAAATTGAATGTCCGACAGCTCCATTGGCAGTTGAATCAATAATTGAGAGTCCTCCATTTGCAAAGCAGTTGACAGTTGATTTACATTGGACTTAAAGTCTGATGTGAAATGTTGATGATTAAGCGAAAGTGAGTCCATAACTGATAGACATTTAATTTGACTATTAAATTGTAAGCTCAGCAATTTATTGAATTTAATTTAATTGATGGAGTTAAAGTGTATTTAATATTTGTTTTAGTTGCACCTTGCAATTAACGTATTATAATGCAATAAAAAATGCCAGTATAATTTTAGATATTTTAAATCAAGTTTAATTAATAAGTTAAGGGTTTTTTTAGTAATTTAAATTGATGAACATTTAAATGCCACAACAAATAGTAATATATGCGTATATATATTATTTACAATAAAAATTAATTGACAATTTAATGGATTTGTTGTCTTAGCTTGATGGATATTTGCCTTTAATTATAATGAAAAATGCAGCAGAATTGTGTTTAATTATTGTGGCATGTTGCACTTTAATCCAATTATTTATTTGCCCTACAACTTAATTGCATTATGGCTTATCCAGGCGAAGAGTCCTTCCATTCTTTGTTTTAAAATTTCTTGTAATTGTTTTCAGCATGACATAAGCTTCTCATTGGGCTTAAGTTTGTCAGTTCGAATTTTACTTCGATGTGCCGTGGCCCATTCAAGCATTTTTAATGTTCTTAACTCAGCCACCAAATTAGCCGCAAACACTTGAGGAAACAAACTCGACGCGCAAGGATAATTTCCATTTTCATGCAACAATCCAAAAAAGAGCTGTCATCAGTGTTGTCCTTGCTGTTGTCGTTGTGGTATTTTTGCTGTCGTGTTTAACGCTCGAGTGCCTGATCCTGGCAATGCCCAAGGCATGTCTGCCCCTACTCCCTGTGTCCTTGTGTCCTTCGCATTAGGCAACATTAAATGGCACTTCATGAAGGCAGACAGAGAAGCCTACAAAATCCTTTCGCGAGCTCCTGCCCTGCCCTGCCCTGCCATGCTAATAACTCAATATCGCACAATTGATTAAAGGAAAGGTCCTGCACACCATTGCAAATGAGCAGCTTGAAGCTGCTTCCAGCTCCACAGGCCCACAGTAATTGTCTGGCAACTGATGCTCGGCTGATTTGTGTAATTGGTTTTATAGCAGCCGACTTAATTGAGCATGACTACTTGAGGTACTCTCTATCCTGCAGAGTCCTGCCTTGCCTGCCTACCATATCAACGGCAGGCTTTAAGTTTTCGACTATGTCTTAAGATAAATGCTTAAATTATGCATAATTATTCATATAGGGAAATTCGCGGATACATGGAATGTGGCGGGGTTTCTGTTTAGTAGGTTATAAATTTTAATGGAGAAACCAAAAATGCGAAGGGCACAACATTTTTTATTTGATTTATGGTTTCGAGCAAGGCAGTTGAAGGGGCATGCATTAAACAGCAGACAAGGGCCGGTCTCTGGACAGCGAATGCCTCACGAAAACCGGAACCAAAGCTGCAAACAGCAACATATCTAAGGACACTGCTCGAGGCACGCGCGAGCACCTGTTGCCTGCTTACATCGTCTCCATCTCCACTCCCAACTCCACTTTCAACTCCCTATTCCTATTCGGACTCTCGAACATATAGTAGGCAAAGCAGACCGATGCCATAAAGTCAGTTTGTTTGGCAAATTTATGGCCCCTATACAATATTTCGTGCTTTGTATATAATTCATTTTTAATAGAGAAACAAACTTGGTTTCTTTTCAGTTTCGGTTTCGGTTTCATTTCCCATTTTATATCTTCTTTTTTTTTGGACTTGCTTGGAGGTAGCGTATCTGTGGGGCCCATAAATTTTCAGAGACCGCATTGCACATCAAAGTGCGGCCATTGTTATCGGGCTTTCAATTATGTAAGCGTTGTGCATTTAGAATGTCATTATCAAGGCAAAGGATGCAGCTGGAGCCGCAGTGCTCATGGTATTGTGTCTGGCCTTTGCTATCGGGGCAATGCATCTTCGCATTTCCCTCAAATTGCTCTTGTCTGAATTTCGCAATTGAATAATCAGGCTCAATACCATTGTGGTTATGGGAGTGTTCAACCCGGTCCAGATTCAGGTTGATTTATTGTTTAGTCAGGTCGCCATAAATTAAATCAGCCTTCGCTAATATTTGCCTAATAAAATTGAGGCAAACACATTCCGGTTTTTGGCATTCTGCCTACCCTTGTCAATGGATATTGCCATTGAGTTGTCCCTTCAGTTTGTTCCATCAATATGCACATAAAGTTCAATATTTCACGCAATTCACCGAATCCTGTTACAATAATCCTTAATTTTATGCAAATCCCGTCAGAGCAACAGCTTCCCTTCTCTCCTCTTCTCCAGCTCAACTTCTTAGCCCTTGTAAGGAGCAAAGGAGAGTGCCACAGCCGACGACTCTGTGCCGCCTCTAGTGATGAGCTTAGTTCGCGCAATCCTCTCTGAAAGTCGTTTCAAAAGTTTTTAAGCGTCGCCGTGTAAAACTTGTTCGTGTCCTGCATGCCAAGAAATGTGTCAACAGCGACAAGCAGTTGCTCTACTCAAACTCAATTCGAATAGAGTTACCCCAAGTCCTAGACCAAGTCCAAGTCCTAGTTCTTGTTTTGGCTCTTAAAGTTCTCCACCCAGAGTCGTAAACACAAAAACCCAGCGCATTTGCCGCTTATCGTATCAACTTTTGGCCACTTTTTTGGAGGACAACTGTACAGAACTTGCAACTCAATTTAAGTTAATTAAGTAGTTAAATGGGGTTACCAGTGCTGAGCTCTAATCTCACATCGAGCAACATTTTATGTGTGCCATTAAAGATAAAATGTCAAACATTAAGTTTACATTAATGAAATTTGAATATTTTTCAGTTTCGTATTGAAAATAAGCTTAAGCTCTGACCGTCAACCACACTCAGCATGTGGTATAATTATCCAAACATTTCATTATAATATTTTATATTAAGCTAAAACAAAAATAAAAAAATAGTGAAAGACACACAAACAAACGTATACGTACACAAAGTATGTCCTTTATGTGGGGAATTTAAAGCGGCGCGAAATATGCAAAATTTTTGTGTTGTTTTGTCGCATTCAGCGAGGGGCTAAATGCATTTGTATAAAATTGTGTGTGTGTGTGTGTGTGTGTGTGTGAGTGCATTGTTCTTGCACATAAATTTTAGGCAAGCACACACCAACACTTCCACACTCGCAACAACAGTTTTATTTAGGTGAAGGCCATACACATACAAACACAAACCAAAAACGTAGCGACAACATAGGGGACAAAAAAGTTGAAATAACATAACAAACTCGTCGAGAGAAGGCAAATCTCAGAATTAAATGCAATTTAGTGCAGCAAAGTGGCAACATGCATACGCACAGATACAGATACGTAACCAGATATGCATGTACTTTGTGTGTCTGGACAATCTCATCATTTCGACAACAACATAAGACAACAAGCTCCAAATTGGAGAAAGAAAGGAAACGAAAATTTTTACATTTTAGTTTTATTCAATCGAGATTTTTGCTACATTCGCCCATATATTTTGTATTTGAATACCATGTTTGTTATTGGGAATCCCATCGAATTACGCAATTCATTTTTCGCATAACACGTCAATTTGTATACCTAATGCCAGACGATTCAATTGTAAAAAGGATTCAAAGTCCCTTTTTTCTAGCATACACTAAACAAAATGTTTTGGCTTAGAGATGCTTATAATGCCATTAGGGCCAAGAGCGGTGTGCGGGTGGCTTGTGGTTCAAGCCTTGAGTTGGGCTGGCATTGGCCAAATGCCGATAAGACCAAGGCAATTGACTTGGCCAATGCTTTGCCGGCTTAAGATTTTACTACGAATTGTACAATTCTCAACATTCACATTCGAGCCTGAATCTGAATCTGAATTTGAATGTCAAGTGGCAAATTGGGGACAAACATAATATCAAGGTCGATCTTAGGCATACACTATGTGGCAGTGGTGTATACATTAGGTTGGGGTAGCATAGCTGTATCAATCAGCTGGCTGACATGCTTTTTGTAGTGTATTTAAGCCATTTGCTTAGCAATCAGTGTGAAACAACAACAACAACAACAACAACAATGACAAATAACAAGAAGGCGCAACAACCCAAAAAGCAGGAATTGAAAATGCAAATCTTTGCCAAAGCTCAAAAGTGCAAAGTAAACAATATAAATATAGAAAGCAGAAGACGAAGAAGGAACAACAACAAAAATAAGGCCAACAACAAAAACAACGAAGCAACTCAACAAACTGTATAAATTATAGCATACTTTTCAGCTGTAATAATTGCAAAGCAGTTGCCAACAACTTTTCCCTCAACTTACCTGAGCTAAGTTGAGCTGAGCATCTTATTCTATATCTTAGTTATCTCTAAGGCTATGCGGAAAATCGTTCGTTTCCTGGGCACGCAGTAATTTTGCTCATCTTGCGTCGACTAATTGGCTAAATAAGTTCCGTTGAGCAACGTGAATTGGTGAGTACTTGAAATATTACGTATACGCCACCAATGCTCCAATCATAAAATATATAATTGCAAATTTATAGCGCCAACCATTGGGCAATGAGCTTGTAAATGTTGGCACAGTCTCTGCCCCCTCATCCATGCCATGGCTGCACTCTACTGCCCCTGCCGCTGCTCCTGCTCCTGCTCCTCCTCCTGCTGCTTGCTTCGTTCATTACTTGTGTTCGCTTTTTAGCTTTCATTGTGTCCACGCTTAAGTCCTTTATGCCAAGCGTCTTTTGTGGCTTTGTGTGCGGCCACTTTTTATTGCTTTTTTGCTTTGCTTTTGACTGTAATGCCGCTTAATCTTTGCCGTTTACCAAAAATTGTGCCCCAAGGAACATTACAAAATGAATTGCATTATGATTGCCACTCGGGAGGTCAGCAATCGCTTTAAAACTTTAAGTTTAGATTTCGCCCAACGCCTGCGAACATAAATTGACACGCCACGACAACAGGCGACAATGCTTTCCTTTCGAATTCAATTTGGGGTGTTCCTAAATAAAGTTTCTCTAATTATTGGAATATCAAAATATTTAAAATGAAGTTTTGCTAGGGAAATTCCCAACTGGAATGCCTGTGATTGACCGACTGGTCACATATAGTTTATCACATGGCTGGCAGTTATTAGCCACCATTGTTGTTGAGCTGTTGTTACTGTTAGCCGCCAGCCCCCATTCCACCACAGTCTGTTGCCATTGTTGTTGGCTGTTATCGTCACCGTGGCAGTGTTGTGTGTAATATGCCTGCTCGACTCCTATATGCAGCCTGTGGGTAGACGAGGCTATTAGTTGTTTTATGGGCACACGATGTTATCAGTGGCAAAGCTTGATGTGGGCCGACTGCAACGTGTGGCAACGTGTGGCAAGTTGGCAGTGGCACAGAAAATTCAATGCATAATTTTGCACTCGGTTATTATGGACGCTAACGCTCTCATGTTGGGCGTTCCTGTATGTGCCACTCGATGGCATCAAATTAAGAAATTGTGCCACACACATCATCGTCAGGCAGTTCATACAAATTAACATCAAAGGGGACTAATCAATTAATCTCTCCACGATGTGATCGATGGGTTTATTAATGTGGCCATCCAACAGCTTAAGAGTTGGGGTCAAGCAGTCTGGATTTTGGGTTAAGATCCTCTATATTAAAAAACATTTCAAGCGTTTTATTGCCGCTTCAAAATGAGTTCAACTTTGCGCGATGTTGCGCGTTAAAGTTGCAACTCCAAAGCTGCAAAACTCTCGCAACTTTGCGTTGCACAACCAACCAACTAGCAACTGCAAAACTGTGCATCCAGCTAGTACGTGGATGATTGAAACTTTTTCGATTTCATACTCATAATTTTGCAATGCTAACAAAACAGCCCACAGGGCAACAACCACATCCCACCTCTATCGACAAGGAAGGGTGACCAGAGACTCCACAACTTTCTGCCAAATTAGCATAATTATTAGCATAATTATTGTGCTACTGTTGAAATTTGCCAATGGCAATATGAGTGCTAATGCCTAGGTTTTATATGCTAATTTTTAGTAGTCACTGTAGTCAGCATAATTCCATGGCCCCAAGCAGGTGACATAATATATCTGATACCTTTACTATCGCCCCAGAGATTAGAGAAAGTTGGAGGTCAGTATTTCACTTGCTGTAAATGTTTTGATTGCAACTTATTGCTGGGAGTGTGGATTTCTAAACACAGCAAAAAAACCTCAACTCTGCACAATTATGCACTTTAATTTTGTGGAGACATCATGCAATGCCCCTCAATACTCATTTGTATTGCCACAAAATCCCTCAAAGCAATTTTATTGCCCCATGCAGCAAGCAGCCAAAATACTTCAGCTGACATTTGTATTATCCGTGCAACCGCAAAAGCCACAAAAGCTGCTAAGCACGCGGCAGGACTTAACTTCATCCTGCTCCGATCTGCTCCTTCTTCCAGCTTCTTCTTTCTTTTGTTGCAACTGCCGAGCTGACCAGCATTTCTTGTAACCCAAATTGTCAGTCTCGTTTCGTTGCTCACACACACACATCTGCATACATATGTCCCCAGTTTTTGCTGGTCGTCTAAGTACGTAAGCCTTTCCAGACACACACATCCAGCTGTGGCCTCAAACTATGTGTGTGTGTGTGTGCATGTGTGTGTGAGGTATAGATTTAGCGCATGTGCCCCTTTTTATGGAATGGACATGGACTACACAAGTGTCTCCACACTTTTATTGCCCTGCATGCGGCCAAAAAATAGTTTGCGGTGGATTTGTGTGCGATTTCAGGGACCGCATAGAGACAGTTTTATGTACAGTATCGTGGCTAAGAGCAGAAGAGTCTCTGGCTAAGAGCCATCCTGACTGGCTGTCTTCGTTATTTTGCGTATCATCAGTGGAAGGCAAAAACCATGTGCTGAATTGTTAAGTAGGCGGAATGTGAAATGTCGCCGTTTTCCGGCATGCCACAGAACGCAAGCTCCATAAATGTCACTCACAACATGACCTTCAGTTCATTTTCGGCCAGAGTATGAGAGATGGGGTATGTGGAGATGGAGATGGAGATGGAGAAGCTTGCCCAGCAATCAACAGCAACTAAATCCACATTAATGTCAGCTACAGCTTGACCTTGCATGAATTACTCTACTACAACTTCTGTTGCCTGTCGTCGGGGCAACAATCTCTCAGCCTGCAGCTAAATTCATCACGCAGGACTTGTGACAGATCGAAAAAAAAGAAAACGAGGAAAATCACAGCAATGAACACAAACAATAAACAAGAGGCAATAAAAAGCTGCTGATTGCATTTTAATAAACAATTTGTGATAATTTCATTATGATGCGGGATTAATTGCGTATTATTCATATTATGCTAAAATCGATTAAGCCAACAGTATATAACATCGAATTATTCGATGCGCAATTTCAGAGAATTGAATAATGAGACAGAAATTCAGCAGACAGAAGCAAAGCTTTTGGCAAATAATACAATATCCTGTCTGTCTGCAGCGCGTGTTTGGAGCTAAACGCCTCGGATTTTAAATAAATTGAGGTCAGACAGAGCACACTCTGGGGCACGCTCCTCGCCACACCTTGTTGTTATTGTTGTTGTTGCAAACAGTTGTTGCAGATATTGTTACAGTGAGAGCTTTTAGTGTTTTGCCCGAATCGTTAAACGAAATTCGGCGTGCATAATGGTAATTGCATGTTTTCTTCCACTCTAATTACAAGTTATATGCTCTCGCATTCACACTGCAACTATGCCGTATCCTTGGCCACATTCTCATCCTCATCCACATTCAGTTTAACTTCCGCCACGCTGGCTGCGTCTGTGGCTGTGACAGTGGCAGTGGCATCTGTCGAGAGTGTTGCAAGAAAATGCTAACCCAAATTTCGCAGGCCGTGGCAATGTTGTCTGTCGTCGCGTGGCATATAAAAATGAAAATGAGAATTAAAAGAAACTGCATATAAAGTGTTGCATTTGCGGCATCTCTTGCTTCTTCGTCATCTCTCTTATTTTTACTTTATTCATTCATTTTTTTTTTGTTCACACGCTCTCTGCTAATTAAAAGCAGCGCATAGCGCCATTAAAGCCAAAAGTTCACTTCTCTGCCTTGTTTAATGCTCAGTTTTTTTTTCTCTCATTCAACTAGAGTGAGATAGTTGAAGATAGTGTTATGGAGAGACAGAATGATAGTTGGGTGACCCCTTTAGTGTTCCTCATTTCTCCCTCTATATGTTCACAGTATGCGCCATTTGTACAGATTATCTCATTATGTTTGTGGCTTTACTTCCACTCGCTTCACATCGTCGATGCTTTCTAGGACAAGTTGCAGCCGGTTAACCTCTTTTCCCGCCAAAGGCGTAAGACGTGACGTATAATTAATTACGTAATGAGCGTCTAGCAGACGTACTCAAAACATTAACAACATGGTCAATAACAAGCAGCAGCACAACTGTCATAATTCTACAAACATTAAACTTAAATTAAACTAAAAAAAACACAGATTCATTAAAATATTTTACTATTTATCTTTAATTCTGCAGTATCTTAAAAAATATAAAAATTTGAAACTTAAAATATTTTTCCTCAAACCTCATCAATGCACTCAATTATAAGTATGTTTACCCACAAAAATGAGTGAAATTGAGCTTCATCCGAAGTTTATCTATGATACACACATATTTGCGCAGAGATTATAATTCTTCATTTCCCATAAGTTTAAACACAAAAAAATATTTGCGTTGCATTTTAAGCATAAATCACCCACGAAATATGCAATTTGGAAAAAAATATATATGTACATTAATATATAGAGTACTTTTTATTGGGATTCCATAAAACGACAAAATAATTGGAGTTTTTCATCGGTTGCATGCGCGGTTTGTGCGTGCCACATTGCGTATGAGTAATGTGCTCCAAATAAAAAAAAAAAGAAAAAAAAAAACATTTCCATTGTTTGCCAATTGCAGCAGGGTGACTCTATATCGGAAATTTACAACATTTGTGTGCATTTTTGGGATTATTGCATTTTCAAACTACCATTGTGAATAAAGTATATGAAAATCCCAGTTAACACAGCAGGAGTCACCCTAATGTTTGCTTAATGCCCAACTATCTATATATCGTATAGTTAGCGTACATACAAATATATATAGCTGGTATATAGAGTTGGCAGAAAACTACGATATAAATGTGTTGCAAAATTAAATGGTGTATGTGTCAATATTTATTTGAACCACTCGAAAAATGCACAAATAAATGCGAAATATTTCAATTCGAATGAATTAATTTTAGCATCTGGTATTCTACTCCCCTCAGACAAACAGGCATTTGCCATTTGGCAGAAAGCTTTTCGATTAAATTGTTGGCAAATCACAAATCGCTGAGATTTTTATACCAACATTATTCTATTGTCAACCAGGCAGATTCCATGACAACTGAAATGCCTTTCAATCGTATTATTAATTAGCTTTAACTGACTAAATAATTAATTAAAAATGTTACACAATACCCAGGAAATTTGTGTTTAATAAAGAGTGTTCACTGTGCTGATGTGATACTCACGAAATACAGTAGAGTATCTGTTAGTTAAGCATTCTCTGTGGAAGTTAATTCCTGCATATTTATATTTGCAGTGCTCAACAAATAATGGCAATATTCATCGCTGAATGCAAACAACTCAGGTGTAAATTTCAGAGAATTGTAAATATTTTTTGGTTAATTTCCGTAATTTTTTCACTCATTTTTACTCCGCACATCTTGAATGCCTCAACATATTAGGTAGGGGTAACCACGACCTACATTACGTTACTTTGGCTCCCTCGAGACCATCTGACAATAGTTTATGGCACAAGTGTTAAATATTTTTGTTTGGCACGCCAATGCGCTAAAGGCAGCACATCCCGTCCAGACAGGACCACCACCAGCACCAACTACGGCTCCAACTAAGTTTGAACTGGATGGAGCCAATGTGGCAGTCAGGCATTTACAAATTCAACGCGACTGCTCGGGCATGTCTGTTGGCCCCGATCCCGTTCTCGTAGCAATTACAATAACGCCAAAACGGCATAAATAAATGTAGAAATTATTATTAAATACGAGCAGTTCGCAATCAGTTCTCCCCCCAATCCACCCATTGCCCATTGATTACCCCATATCGATCTAACAGTTTTTGGAGTGTGCGGGTATTTTACAATAACATAAATAACCCCGGCAATACAATCGCAAAATATGTTGTACATATTGGAATAGTCGGGCAGTCAGGCAGTCAGGCAGTCAGGCAGTCGGGGGAGGTCGTAAATTAGCCTCCTTCCGGGTCAAATAGAAAGGGAGGAAGCTAAACAACAAATTAGACACATTTTTGCATTCGCACGCTTTAACTGGCCCGAAAACAAGGCGCTCTCCTCACCACCTTTAATTTAATTCAATTGACCCAGTCATCCCCTCACAGCACTCCTCATAACGAGCAACTTTTTAAACTATTTTTAACTTTTGCAATTGCAGGGGCCTAGACCAAAGAGCGAAAAAGTAAACCCTACCTGTTCAAAGAAATAAAAAAAAGTAACAATAGCAACATAGCGGGAAATCCCATGAAAATGGAGGAGAAGAAAACTCGGAAAGTCAACTCAATAGATAACAGCTGAAAAATACCTCGCATTTACTTCTACATATTTTCCCCTACAAATATCACATTCATATCCTTTCTCAACTTGAATACGAGGTATTAAAAAAGGTGCACAAAATTATAATGCCTAACCTTTAAGCCTCCTTTTGGATAGCGTGTTAAGTCGTCTGAAAGTTCTTTCTCACTACTTAGCCAAGTTGTTGCTGATGCCCTGCAGCCTGGTCAGGATTATAAGGGTATTATTATTTTGTCTGCAGCTATGCAACAAGGTGAGGAGTGGGCGTGTCACAGATAAAGCCATCACCGATTAGAGTTGTCTGCCAGCAGGCAGGAAGCAAATCCCAATCAATATCACACTTCACATTCACTTAGACCAAAACTTGTAGAGTAATTACTTGGAATCACAGACATTTCCCACTTCGAATTCTGTTTACCATGGCCACTAATACGTATTTCCTTTAACTTAAAAATTCTGGCCATCGTTTGGCATTCCATATTCGAAGTATCGTGACCTCTTTGGCTATCACACACTATCCAAGTGAAGTCATAATATTCGCATTAGCATATTTTTGATTACCCCAGAGTGCTTTTCGGCTCTCCAATACTTCTATACTGCTGTGTGTGTTTTATTTTTCGTCTTGGTTGTCTTGTGAGAGTGTTGCAACCAAAATCTTTCATGGTCGAGGTCAGGCTCTTGATACCACAACCTTTCTCATCTTTTCATCCGCTCTTTGGTTGCCACACTTGCTTGCAGCTGTATGCAAAATTTTCCCTCTATATACAAAAGGTAAGATGTAATACTGCAATTTTCTTAAATTTACTTTTTTTAATTCAATATTTTAATGCAATTTAAAATCATTTCAGCAAATTTTAAGTATTTTTAAAAAGCATGCAAAACGGTTGTGGCACATCAAAAATTGCACTCCCCAAAATAGAGATTATTCTGTATTGCTCAGGGAATGTGAAGAGATTCACAAAAAAGGGTCTTAATTTTCACAACATTTGAATAGGTACAAAGTGAAGGTCTTAATTTGAGGAATCTTTAAAAGCATTTTTGTTTTAATTGCCAAAAATTGAAAATATTGGGATCACTCTTGAAAATCGGTTGAGATTTGACAAAGTTGTGGCCAATGGAAGTTTGATATGAGCTAAATACCCGATTTTCTCTCACAGTTCAGAGCTTGTGGAGGGGTCTGAAAATGAAGGTCTTAATTTGATGAATCTTTGAATGCAGTTTTGTTTTAAATGCTAAAACTTGAAAATATTGGGATCAATCTTGAAAATCGCTTGAGATTTGAATAAGTTATGACAGTTTGATCGTTGTGTCTTTGTTCTCAGAAATGGTTGTGTGGACCCAATTTCTATCTCTTTACTATTTTTTTATTTTGCATGTATCAAGGCTTAAGTATGGCGGGTCAGCTGCTAACGACCTTTGCTAGTTGAAGCTCGTTTGGTGCCCAACCGGGAGGGCGGGACCATCAGCTGCCGCCTACCTCTAACCGTTATAAGTACGGAATTGGACTGAGTGTCTGCGACGACGATGGCGATGGTACGTTAAGCTGCAATTGTGAGTAAAGTTTATGGAAATGGTCAGAGAAGGAGTTGCAAGTAGTGGATGATGGTGTGAAAGTGGAGGGGGTGAGGCACTCGTCGCGATGTGTATATAAGTTTTCTAAATTTATTACAATTCGCGCACAAACTGAAAGCTATAATTTTCAAGCGGTTTTACGACCACGCCTCGAATGTCGATTTTTGATATTTGCCACTGACACGCAACACGCTTTAAAGATTCCCCCGTCCCAGTTGGCTCAGCATGCTCAACATTCGTTTTGTTCTTCTAAAAATATCCATAAATCAATTTTAGTTGATTCGATACGACTCCAGTTTAGAGCTCCAAGTTGAACGAGCTTCTTACAGAAATTGAAAGCGAGAAGGTTTTCTGGGGGTGTGGCAATTGTGGGGGGTTGAGTGGGTTGCAGTTGTGGACTTTTTGAAGTAGGCGAGGTTTGGCATATCTTTACATAAATTTCTCTGTCATCCTTGGCTTAGTTGCTCAGTGATAGGGGAAGGACAATGATATCGTGTGGGGTTGAGTTCTCAGTTTCCATTCAGTATTTGCTTGGTCAATAATTTCAATTCGTAGAACCATCAGCAGCTCACATTTCAGCACTTTGCGCATATTTCCCACGCTTAATTGCAATTTTAATTTTATACCTTTTTTTGTTATTGTTTTTTTTTTCCAGTTGCCATGCATATTTTAAATGCGTTCTCCTCCATCTGGTGTGCTGGCGGCAACAGCTTCTCCTTCATCAACCGTCGACCATCCTTCATTGGCGTCAGCCCCTGTCAAAAGCTTTAACAGTTTAATGAGGTTTTACAGTATTCACATCTGTGGGTAAATATACATATAGACTGGGGTTCCTCGTATTCCCATTCACATTCCCATTCGTGATACATTCGTATTCATATGTCAGCATGTGTATTTATTGTATTTATTTAACGCTGCGGTCAATGCAGCCGTTGGCAATGGATGCTCTTCATCCGCATCCTCTTTCCATACCCAATCCCAGTTCCATTCCCATTCCCACTCCCATTCCCATTGCCAGTGCCATTGCCACATAGCCGCCGCTGTCGACGCTCGTCGTCCTCATGTCAATGCTGTTGGCCATTGTTGACAGTAGGATTTATGTTTCAACAGTGTCACACACACATACACACACTCTCTCACACATGCGGGGACACACACACACACGAATAACTGTAGCAAACTTTCGCCCATTAACATATTGATTTTTATGGCCAACAAATTTACGAGCCTTACTCTGCGTAGGCACTTCTCTACTCCCATCTAACTTGAGTCCTCCTTCTTTTTTGTGTATATTTTTTGTGGCGTGTGCAAAAGGTTTCAAAAGTAACGCCATTAATTTACGCCGAAATAACAAGTAAATTATTTGTTGGCAATGCCCAACAAGGAAACCAAACTTTACAATCAAAATATAATGGCAAACTTAAGAGGGAGGTAGTAATAGTAATATATTCATGGCATAGGGAAACGTGAATGTATTCCTCAGCAGGATATTGATACGGGAAGTGTATTTTAATTTCTGCTTTGCTTGACATCGATTCGACTCTCGAACAACCTTAACTCAATATGCTTACTGAATTATGGTGCCTTAATGCATACCCAAACAGCGTACAAATACAAATACAAATACAAACACATATGTATACACACAGGTCCTGTAATGCTTTAAGAGACCTCGAAATAACCAAATAAGCAAATAGTTTGATAACAACACTCGAGTGAAACACAGTCTGGCGGGTAAACATTGATATTTTGATTTGGAAATTGTGTAAGCCGATACTTCAATCCATATGGCATATGCATAATTACCTGTATTGAAACCTTGTGGACTTGGGCTCTTTAGTGTAATTAAAGTCTGAATTGCAGTAAAGTGAATACGTTTCCTTTTGAAGTAGCTCTCATTGAGGACAGAATCGGTTGAAACTGAAACTATTGAAATGCTTGCAAGTATCTGTGTGTATGTATGTTGGTGTGTATTAAGTTAACCGCAAAATGAATTTCATTTTCGGTTAGCTGCTCAACAAATATTTGCTCACAATTATTTGCGCTAAACGTTTTATGCTGTGGGCAAAAGTCAGTTAGCAGGAGGAGCTGCGGGGGAACGGATGCTTTATTTGGCCCTTAAATAAATTATGTGGCGCGCCTCGCTTTTGTGATGATAAACACGTTCAAACCATTGCGAACCGCATAAACCTTTACAATTACTTATAAATTTCAAGCATTTATAACATGCTTAATGAATTTCCGCTGAAGCAGAAGCAGAAACAGCCGCAGCAGCAGAGCAGCTCGACTTCCTTCTGCAATCTGGAGCTCCTTGAAACCAACTGGTTGCCAAGGTCTCTCCAGCTCTCGGTTTCGCACAGTTTCGTGGACGACTAACAGAGGCAGGCTGTGCCTGTGCAAGGCATTCATTTCCCAGCCATCTCTTGGCAATGTTTTCGTTGAATTATGATGCTTTTAAAATATAATTTATTTTTTTTAAATAAACACTCTGCGCAACTGCTTGGGCAAAGGCAGCGGCAATCTGTAATGAATTTAATTTTATTTTATTATTTCAGTCAAAATTGTATTTTCGGATTTGTCTGCAATTTTTGCTTGCCTCCCTGTTTTCGCCTTTTTATGAAAGTTATGTGCTGATCTTTAATTTCGCATTTCATTTTGATTATCCTTCTTTTATTGGCATAATCATTTTGTATCTCAGCAGAATTTCAAATGGTTTTAAGTGGATGAAAAGTGAAAAGTATGTTCAAAGTATTTTAATTCAATTGAATTGATTTTATGTATCTTGAATTGATAATCAATTAGCAAAACACATAGCGTATACGGCATGTTATCCCCTATTAAGTAGATAATCAATTTTTTGACTATAGGTAGTGGTATGCATTGTCAGAAGGGCGCAGTTGAAGTATCGTGTCTGTAATCAAAATTGAACACTTTTTCTTATTGATATGTTCATTATGGGCGTTTGGCATAGAATATATATCAAGCAATTTTTCTAACTGTCTGCGCTGAAATTGCATATTGGCAAACCAACTTTGTGCAATCAAATTGCACAACAACAGCAAACAACGCCATGCAACATACATATTCCGCTCTCTCTCACACAAACACACACATTCTTGCCACTTCAAAATTCAAGTTGTGCATATTTATCAAAACATTTTCGATGGGAAATGGAAAAATTGCACGTGCATGGGTAAGGCAAACATAAGAAAATTGCAAGCACTGCACATATGCCGTGCCACATAAGTTAGTTGCAAGTGGAAGCTGCAGGGACTCAACCAAGGAAACGATGATGGAGTTCAATAAGAAGAAGCAGAAGAAGTACAAGAGCTCGGGCAAGGACACGTTGAAGCTGGAGTGAAGATGGGGATGGAGATGGAGGCGCGGCAATGTGTAAAATATTCAAGGCATCAGAAAATATGGCACGCGGAAAACACCAACAGCAAACAATATTTATTGTGTGTATATTGAAAATTGATGTATCTGGACGTGTGTGCGTGTATGTGTCTGAGAAAGTCTGTCTTTGATTGATGCCAGCCATAAGCAACATGGCGTATGCGTAATAAAGCTATAGCTATAGCTTCAGCTACAAAAGCAGAGCGATTGCCCTGGAAACAACATTAATTGCAACTATTAAGCTAATCGCTTTTGTTGCTTTTACGCTTCGGCAATTATCCGTTCATAGCAAATGTCTGCCTCGGGAAGCAATGGGGCAAGGATACCGAGAGGTACGTGGGTTTTGTAGATAAGAAATCCAAGGGATGGAATGGCTTCTGGCTTATGCCCCGAATGATGTGGAGTAGGGTGGAGTGGTGTGAGGGGAAAACAATAATTTTACACCTGTCAGCAAATAAAATGTTGATAGACAAACACAAAAATCCGTATAAGTAGCAAAATTATTGTTGAATGGAGCAAATCGACGAAAAAGCCAAAGCGAACGTTACAAATGAAACAAAAGGCCGGGCAAAAAGTAACCCGACAAAATGAAAAGCAACAGAAAAAGCTTTAGCCAAAAACTGTTGGCCTTGCTTTAAGACAAAAGGGACAGCTCATTGTTCTTATTGTGCTCACCTTTTCTGACATTTGCCTTTTTATAACCAACGCTTTTTTTTCTGCTAAATAAACATTTATACATATAGCAGTGAGGAGAAAAGCAGAAAAAGTTTTATTCCTGCTGATGCTGCTGTTAGTCCTTTTTCCAACCCAATCCCCCCATCCATTGGCATCGACAGTTCGCTTTGGCACAGAATTTCATTTCGAGTTTTCAGCTACCAGCGAACAATTCACAGACTTTGAGTGTGACGCGTGCCAAAAGTTTCATTTTTATGTGTCCAATGAGAGCACTATGAGTTGAGTCCTAAAAGCTTTACAAATTTGTTACAACTATACAAATTGATTATAGCTTTAATAGAAACATATAATTAATTCAGGCCATTTCTAAATACATATCCAGCAAAGGCATGTAATATGTATTTTTGTATATTTGTTTTTTTTTTTTTTTGAAAATATCTACTATTTTAATTTGTATAAGTTTGAAGGTTTTTTTTAATTTTTATTGTAAGAATAATTTTAGAAGCAGTGAAATATTCCAGAAAAAAATTGGGTTATAATCAAATGATGATGATATCTAGTATCGAATTATGACTTATAAAAAAAAATCACCCAAAATATCGAATGAGGTTGTGTATATCCCAATTAACTCATATAATTTTTTTAAATTTTGACTGTAAGTGTTTTACACTCAATAAATGTTTAAAAAAGTACTCGAACATTGAATTTAAGTTTAGAGAACTGTATTTTAAATTCGAATTACGAGTTACGCATATTCGAATGAAAAGTTGTCTTTCTTATCTACATCTTTGACTATATATTTTATATGAAAATTGTTTGCTATGGCTGTGCGTGGGTCGTGTGGGGCTTTTGATGTGCGTGCTGCCATTAGCCTGCAGCCAAACATCTTGGCTAAGATCTGTGCCACACTCGGCTAGATAGCAGCATAGCCAGTCTGCCACACACACTTTCGAGTATATACATACATGTATAAGTACAGCTATGGCCATAAACATAGGCACACGACTGTGTTGGCCATACATTTGAGCTGAGTAATGGGAAGCATTGTTTGTTTTAAGCACTGGCAAGCGATGCCTTAGCTGCGATAATATGCCATCTGAATGCAGCCAACTTGGCTATGCAAACGAGGCGAATTCTAGCGAATGGGCGTGGTCGAGCGGAGAGGCTGACGGACGTGACGTCGCGTCATCTGGCGCGCCTTTAACATGTGCACACATACGCCACGCCACGCCGCGCCACGCCCAGTCACGCCACGCCCACAAAATGTTGTGCACTATGCACTTTGTGTTTTTGCAAGGCGCTCAAAGACATTATGGCAACAATAGCACTTCTTCTGCTTCTTCTACTTGTTGTTGTTGCTGTTATTCTGCTACTCTTTGGCTTGTTGTTGTATTTATTTGTCTTTGCTGATAAGCGACAAGCGAAGTCAGACATCACCACGACACACTATGGACCAGATGACCACATTTGCTGGCATAAATTATTGTATTATAAATGATACCTGATTATTATCCGATTTCGATCTCTTATGTGACTAATAAATAATTGCAGGTATAATTAAATAAAATAATTTATTTGTAATCCAAATTTTATGCATAATGGAATTTAAAATTCACAAGTGTATATGGATTTTGGCCAACAAAAGAATTCTTCTGAACCATAGTACAACATTGTATCAATGCGCAGCGAGACGTCTGTCAGTGTGAGTGAGCAGTGAGTAAGTGTGTGTGTGTGTGTGTGGAAGTGTGGAAGTGTGTTAGTGTGAGTTGTGTGTACTTTGCCAAGTGGATGTCTAATTTAACACTATCGCAATGTTGACAGTGGTTGCTGTCTGTGTTTCAGACGAGGGCCAAATTCGAAAACTCGTTATGTTATGTTATGTTACGCGTCGCTGGAAAACACATGTAGCTGGGAAATCAATGACATTGCCTTATCGTTAGCAGATATTTTAGCAGTAGTTAAACAGTGGCAAAAGATTGCCATGCTCTTGTTAACTTCAATTTATTGCCAACAATTTACAAGTGCAATCAGAATTTCAAGCAAGAGTTTGTGAACTCATTGATCAAAAAGTAAAATACTTCAATATGCAAAATTAACGTTTAATATAAACTGAAATGATGAATTTTTAAGACTGGGTTGAAAACATATACAATTGCCTATTAACAGACTCTGTCACATTTGTCATCAGCTCAATAATTGTCAACAACAAATATGTCACAGTATGTGTGTGTGTGTGTGTGTGGGCAACATGATGTTGTGCAAAGTGCTGGGAAATGTTTTTACATTTATAAGAAAACAAACTCAATTTAATTTGTTGAAAAGTTGACAGCCAAAGAGGAATGGCAACACCATTAAATACAGCATGACTGAGACTGAATACAAGAGAGAGACAGAGATTGAGAGAGTAAGTGAGATGGCATGCTGCTGCCATTTTAACTATATAAATAGGCTTAACACTGTTTGGCAGCTAATCTGCTTGAGGAACAGGTTTCGAGTCCAGGGAAAGCGCCCAACTGACCTTTTTGGGATTTGTTCGCTGCTTTGTTTTGCATTTGCCGTTTTCTTTGGCCTTTCCTTTCCTTCTCCCTTCATCCATCTATGTTTGCCATCGTTTTCCTTTTCATTTTGACCCTTTCGGTCCACACTTGACTGAACCTGTGGAAATCTGCATACTTCAGTGCTAATCCTACTCTGGAATTTATAAAATAAATTATTTACTCGACATGGCTGCCAGGCAAAAAATAAAGAAGAAAAGAATCAAATCATAAGAAAAAAACACTAAATAAAATAAAGTAAAGAAAAATGAATCTGAACTTCAACAGATGAAAAATTGAAAAGTTCTTCTGATGGTCTGGCTACTTAGCAGTCAAAGCAATTGAAAAGCTCAAGTTAAGGTATACCCTCGACACCTCTATTGTTTTTTTTTTCGGAAACCCCGACCATGTCACATGTGTGTGCTGACATGGCAGAAAATGAATTGCACTTGATTCTGGCTGGCAGGACACTCAGCATGTTGCAAAGTGCATCGTTAGCCAAAAATTTACGTGGCACGTTAACACACGGCTGCCAAAAACAAACCAAGTCTCTGGTGATTCTGGGGATCTGTGTCCTCGGCCACATATTCTATGTTACCTCTATATATGTATACAATCCATGTTTGTGAATTATGAATGGCACCTTATAACCCAAATATACACACAACTACACACAAGAGAGAAAAGTGAAGTCAAAAAGTCAGAAGTTTACAAGTTTTTCACGCTTTTGTGGAAATTTATTTCCAAGTCAGCTGCACAAAATGTTCACGTTTTGAGCTCATATTATAAATTCATTTGAGTCGCCGATTAATTTCAGTTATGTTCACATTTTAGTTTATTTTGATTGTTTTTTCCTC
Source organism: Drosophila quadrilineata (assembly GCA_018150725.1). Classification (NCBI taxonomy): domain Eukaryota; kingdom Metazoa; phylum Arthropoda; class Insecta; order Diptera; family Drosophilidae; genus Drosophila; species Drosophila quadrilineata. The sequence continues at coordinate 168,510 of JAECWN010000397.1, read as the reverse complement.
TCTGCTTATTGTCTGCTTCTGCAGATATTGCCCCATTACTTATGCTACTTTTAATTTGCTACGTTTTGTTGCACGTGCCACAGGCCAAGCGAGGTTGGCCATAACAACAACATGGCATCTGCCATTCGAGTCCCATATAACCCTAAAGTGTCTCCAGCTTGATTGCCAATAACTCAGTGAAGTGTGGGATGAAGTCAGAGATTCTTGTCATTCATATGTTGCTTGTTATCTCAATTCAAGTGGAGAATGCATTAAGAGAGGCAGCATCTCAAGTAGTTTTCCATTAAATTGAGAACTCGTATTTCATGTAAGAGCTTATTAATTTACTTTATCAAGTTTAAGTGGGCGAATCGAATAACAAAAGTTTCCAGCAGAACTAAAGTCTGTAATCTATTTAGAATTAATATAGAAATTTAGAATCCTAAGACAATTGATAAATACTAATGAGGCACATGGAATCATCATTGGATGTTGGCTTTTTCATTATGACCTGCAGCTGTTTTCAGATTGTGGCCCATTTGTTGGATAATTTTTGGGGAGCAGGCAAAACTGTTGTAATAATCCGAGGAACGTAAGATTCCCATTAGGATAAGAGATGCAGATAGCTTGAATTTGGATTACATTCTATTTTGGCAACATTGTAAATCATTACTCCCCACATTCTCAACTCCCCAAGGCATTTCACTTTTGGGCCACTTTTTTTTTGTTTTGTTTTTCGTTTTCCTTTTGTTGTTGGTGATGGTGTTTTGTTTTTATTTGAACAATCAAATAAAAATCCAATGTAATCCTTTGGCAGCCAAGCGCAAAAGGGCGCCCAAATTGGCAGCATCGAAAGTGAGACAAAGACAGGAACACAGAAAGAAGAGGACACAGCGACACAAAAAGAAGTCCCATCGAATATTTCCCAGCTCAGACTTGAGCCTTGCTTTCCATTTCCATTTCCGTTTCCTTTTTGTGTCTTGCAACGAAAGACAATTGATTTCCATTGTGGCAAACGTGTCTCAATATTGTCACTCTTCCGCCTTTTAAAGATACTCGCAAATTTATTTATTATTAAACAAATATTTCCCTCACTTTGCATATATGTAATAACTTTAGGCGCATTGTGTTTCGTTTACAGCTCAACAGCAAATAAACACGCAAGTGCCGCAAGAGACACTCAGATGGGAGCAGAGAAGAGAGAACTGAGACAAGAGAAACTGTGTATGTGTGCGTGAGCCTTAATCTTCATACTCTTCAAATAAAAAGTAATAAAAAAGCACAAAGGATAATGCGTTTTTAATGGCAACGAGTTTGGCTTTTGTGCTCGCCTCTCGCCACACGGTGTTCGACTTTTTGGCTTCATTTTCTTCAGAGAACGCAACTTTTTATTTGTTTTCATTTTAGCTTCCATATTTTTTTTCTGCTTCTTTCATTGTTCGTTTATTAGCCTCGTATGCCAAAAACAGATAAAAATGTTGAAATATAAAACAAAATATTTATTTTTGAAATGCATAAAACCCTCTTGCAACCAAACAACGTGGCAAGTGTGTGAAAAAAATTTAATTAATTTTTCCGCCTCCAAAAGCTTGGCATCCAGGAGGCAGGAGGCTTTCACTGCGGCAGTGTCAAAGGGGGTCTGCTGAAGAATTTAAAAAGCATGCAAACAAATTATGTAGGTGAAGTTGCAGGCAAACAGTAGGATACACAACCATGCTGGGCCTCCTCCACAGAGCAGCGAACCCATGCCTCCCACACACGCCCACATGTGTTGATTAAGCGCATTCACTTGACTTTATTAACAACTCGAGTTGGTTACTCGGCGGCTGGCAAAAGTTTAAGCGAAGCCTGTCAGAATCCTTCCCCGCCAATGCTACTGCTGCTGCTTCTGGTGCTGCTAGAGATACTCGTGGTAGGTAGTGGGATCGAGCATGGGTTGCGGCTGCTGTGTCAGGCATTCGTCTGGCCAACTAGACTCCAGCTTCTCGCCATGTCGACAACACTTTTAATTTTCTGTAATTATTCAAATTTTCAGCTGGAAACTTGATGTTGTTGCTACTCGCGTGCTTCATTAACAGGCATAGAAACTCATTCATTCACACAGATACACACGCATACTTACATACATTCATCCACTGTGGTCATAAAGTAGTCACACAATCAGAGGCGGAGAATGAATCTCTAGTGAGTGCGTTGGCATCATGGCACGTGACTACTCATAAGCCATTAGCCTGTCCTGTCCTGCAAGCAACAGCTCCAGCTCCTGCTCCCAGCATCATCTCCAATGATAGCCACAGGAGTCGGGTATTCGTCTCGAACCAGCTGCAGTTCCAGCTCAGTTTAGATTGTCGTTGGTAATTGTTTACTAATTGAAGCCAGTAGTGGGCATGTAGTTAGAAGTCACAGTTACAGCCACAGTCACAGTTACAGTCACAGAGTCAGAGTCACAGTCAGCGCGACAGTCCAAGTCAATTTGTGTCAAGTCCTGTCGTGTCCAGTGATTTAGAGCGCAGCTTAGCAGTTTGGACATGTGTCCTGTCTGTGGCAGCTAATGAGCTGCAAATCGTGCCACCTTGCGTACGTGCTAAGGTCCTTTGGTCCTTTGGTCCTTTGATACATGACCACACAATGCAAAGCAGTTAAAGCTGCTTGATCTGGTCCCAGAGACAATGACACATCCCAAGCACACACCAAATTATTGTATTTTCAACAGATAAATCTAATATAGATTGGCTTTAATAGTGAACAGCAAATTGCATTATTTAAAAAATTGTTTAATAATGAAATAATTTAAAAAAATTGAAATTTGATACAATTTGATGTAAAATTTAATACTATTAAGAGAACCACATATTGGAAGATGCCACTAATTAATAGCGAATGGTAATATTGGTTTATTGAAAAAAAAATTTAAAAAATAAATAAATCAATTTTCTATTAAAAATCGAATAATATTAAGCAATCTTGTGCCAGGGAAAAGGATATCTATTTATTAATCCTGGCAGGCAGCTGTCATGTAATATTTTTGGTTTGAATCGATTAAATCAGTATGTGAGTTATATTTTATTATAAAATGATTATTTATGCATTGAGTCATTATTCACACCAACTAACTGGCTCTTTGAATGGATTGCTGCCTAATGAAATTTTTATTGCCCAATATAACAAAATCAAAACACACACACATACATACAAACACAATTCTCAATACAACAACCAAAAAATCGAAATCAAATTAAATCATTTTCTAAATTTAATTGTGCCAATGGCAAATTCGGCCTGTTGTCCTCACTCTCTCTGTCTCTGTCTCTTTCTGTAACTATATCTAGCTCACTCACACACGTACCATTGTTAGTGGAAATGAAATTGTCAAACAAAATGAAACCGTTGACTGGTTTCTGTTTTTGGGCCTTCACTCTTGCTTTCAGTTAGTGATTTAGAAACGTTTCGGTTTGTTGTTGGTTTGGTCAGCAAATTGTTATGCAAATCAGCGCATTGAAAGAAAATCAATTAACTAAAGTAAACAGGAGATGTGGTTGGGGGCCCAACAATGAGATCAGAGACCAGACCAGACCATACCAGACCACACCAGACCAGGACAGGACAGCCCCGATCTGCTGGGAGGAGTAACATTTGCGTAAAACGTGTAAGGCTGTCAAATGCGTTGCGGGCTTTAAATTAATTAAACCCATTTACCACGGATCTTTAGAGGCTGCCCCGGCATTGTGCCAAGTTCTCCGCATTTAGGTTCGGTTACGGTTGCAAACCCCGTTCAACAATTACAGCCAGGACACAGCGTGGCAAGCGAACCAAAAGTGACCCCAAATCTACACACACAGCAACAAACAGAATACACACACAAACACACTCACATACACACATACAAAGAGTGGGGACACATACTTGTTATAACATAATGTGGGATATGACAGGCATTTGTGGCAGGAGATTGTTGCAAGGATGCGAGGGGTACATGGAATGTGTGGGATAACATATATATATATGTTTATATGAGTGTATGTATGTGTGTGTGGCATGACTGTCATTTGCTTTATGCACGCCGAAATATTCATGATTGTAGTTAACAAGGACAATTATGATTGATTTATGTTCAGGGTTATGCGCGTGCCAGAGTCCTGGCCATTAGTTGTTAGGCAACTTAGTTGAACTTTATGGCAGGTAGCTTAAGCTTAAAGTTTGACGGCTCACAGGAATATACACACATATATATATATATATATGCTATATAAGACTAAGCCATTTGAAGACAATGCGATCATAAAAATTATGACTTTTACTAGGCCTCACAACGCGGCATATAAAACTTTGATTGCCTCGTTAAATGCGAACCCAAAACAAAGCCACATGATAGTCCCAGTGCCAACTAGACTCCTCCTAGAGAGAGTCTGCGGATTAACGTTGCAAGTTTTGTAAGTGGCAGAATATCACTCCCAGTAAGGTGTGATGTGTGTGTGTAACTTATAACATAAACATAACATTTAATTAGATTGCTCATTCGCCGCGTTGTACGTAGTTGGCTTTGGCTGGGCTTGGTTGATGTTGAAAATCAAATGACAGGCAAAACTCATTTACATTTTGTAGCATTCTCATTCACCCCCACCACCCTACTCCACTCCCCTTCGACTCCATTCCGATTAGAAGTCGAGGCAAGGGTGTCAGCTTATAAGCCTTTATTGTCTTAACTTTCTTAATGCGTATGTAAATGAGAAGCTCATAGCGCAGCACTGTGAACTAGATCTGCCTGCAAAAACAAATTACTCAACTCGAGTGAAGGATTTACACGCATAGATAGATAGAAAGAGATAGTGATGGAGTGAAAGAGAGAGAGAGAGAGAGTGAGAGAGAAGCATAAATTAATCTGCATTTCTATAAGCTCAGCTCATATGCATTATGAATTAGCTACAGCTGCTCTAGGGAATCCAAATCAGAATCAGAATGCCGCAAGTGTTTATCGTCTGCATTGTTTTATTTATGCACGAAACCCACAGGTCATTATCCTTACATACACTTACAAAACTCACACAATCCCTGACCTGTTTAATTTGTAAATAAATATTAGATATTTTCATCGTTTTCCTTTCACCTTGACCTTGTCCTGGTGACTACAGGGTTCAATTTTTGCCAACCGCTGTGCACATTTTAATACGATTGTTTTCAATTATTTCTAAACCTGTTCGGTTTGCTGCTATCGTGCTGTGTGGCACGGCGGGTGTCCTGGCGTATCCTTAAACGCCCAAGCTGCTCGTTATGCATAATTAAATGAGAGCAACAGCAACAGCAACAGCAATCACAGCAATGGGATTATACAGTAATTGTTAAGGTGCAACAGGAATGAGCTGCGACTGGGGACAAACTTCTCCTCTCATACGGATAATGCAATTTTAATTGCCCGCCATGAACTTGTATGTATGTGATACAAGAAATATAAATGTGAATCATAAAACTAAGGGCCGTGACATTTATCGATGCCATACAGATGCCATTGGCCTCTAAAAGAGGTCTGGCAGCAATCCTTTCGGGTCCTATCCCCCGGGTAGGTCGGTTGCGGCAAGGATGCCGTCGTTTGCCACAATCGATGTCGTTTATCTTCTGATTTGTTGCCAAACGAAGCAAAACAAATCACTTGCTCGAGCGACTGGCAAACTTACAACTAACAACAGCGCGTACATGGGCTCACAACATGGCAGCAGGACTGGCTTAGTCCTGCGAAAAGGAGCTGCACTTCCAGACGGATCTGCCCAGATGCCGCTATGACGAGACCTACGCCTGGCGGCTGCTGTTGCTACTCCTGCAAATGAATTGTTGCCATTTTTCAAGAATCTTTGGCTGGAGCAGATTGGCGGACGCGATGCCATTCACATAGCCAGGCAATAAAGACAACAAAAAATGGCAGCAGCGACAGCAAGGACAAAAGGCAAACCCTCAGACATTACAGGCAAGCCTCTGTCTCTGCCTTCTGCCTTGTGCTAACAATAAAAGCACGCCTACTTCCCCGAAAAAAAAAGGTACAAATGTCTTCGAAATTTATTAACACGCATTAACCTACACAAAACTCTCTCACACACAGTCTCATGCAAGGATGTGTGTGTGTGTGCACAGAGATATCCCTATGAGTATATGAGTATATGGCGTTCACAATTGTTTTGCCTTCCTGGCGGGCATATTTGGTTGGCTGCCTTTGCTTTTTGGGGTTTTTTATTTGCTGTCGCATATTCCATGCCTGCAAGTTAATCAGGATTTGTGTTGACTTTCCCAGATAAATTAATTTGTGATCTGCCAGCGGGCAACTCCATTGGAATTTGCATAAATATCATTTGCCGTGGCTTGCACGTAAATCTCAGCCGGATACATAAAAATGCTATAGCCTGCCAAATTAAGCAACGCTCTCGGGTCCTGTCCTATATGACCTCAAGTCCTGCACTCGATAAGAAAACACAAAAAATAACATGGAAAATATTGTTGAACGAATCGCACAAAGCCAAAAGCAAACAACAAAACTCTATTATTTCAGTACATTAACTTTGGATTTATTGTTTATGGAGAGTGTGCGTGTGTGTGTGTGTATTATAGAAGACAGTGACACAATTTGTCACTCAGTCAATGGTCACAAACAAATAAACTTGCCATAAAGCCAAAAACTTTCGACTCTTCAATTTAAGATCAAACTTAAGTATAGGGTTGCAAGTTAAATAAACTGAAAAAAAAACGCCAAACTTCAGTGGGGAATGTTGATACAGAAATGCTTTATTTAATCGAATCCAAACTATTAGAGCAGAAAAATTGCCAAGTTAACTTTCTACATCATCATTCTCAAGTGCTTTAAGACACGACTCCGTCTTTCATGATATATGTGGCGGCGCCGTGCGACTTGCAACACTAATTGAATTTGCCACCAGTATGCATGCTTGTAACGGTAATGGTAGCAGCACTCACCACTGCCTGTCGTGCAACATTGGTGTCAACATGCAACCAGGCTGCTCAAAATATGAAACGTGTCGTATACGCAATATGAGCTGGGAAGCATAATGAGGCAACAGCACAAGCGGCAGTTGCCACCGCCATAAGTAAGAGTCCTTTCCGCCATTCCACATATACTGTTACATTTATTGACTTGGCAGTATTAGAAAGCAATTTCATTTGTGGATATCATCTTGCCGGCGACGACATTTTCATCGATACCATGATGCCATGATGCCATGTTTATGATAGACATTTTGGCCAAAGCTCGTAAATCTTTTAAAAATGGAAAATTGCCCATTTTATGTTTGGCATGAAAATGCGGCAGGCTCAGTTTGACAGACAAGGACTCCCCCAATGGGCAACAGATCAATAATACATTTATTTATATTCCCATCACAATAAAAATGAAAGAAATACGAAATATTGCGACGAATGCGTCTCTAACTTGGCCTAATTAATAACCATGTGACCATCTACAAATCTACAGCGAGACAAGACATGGCGCACGCAACTTTAACTTCAAAGGTTGCCCCAAAGGATTTACGGCCTGCAACTCGCTGTGCCTATAAATATAAGTTAAATTGTGGCATGCCACAGGCCAATAAGAGGAAGGCTTCAACTGGCAAATTTCATGCTCTCGGCCAGACAAATTATCTACAATAAATCAACATACTTGCTTAAAACAATAATCGGATTTCAGTTTTTTGTTGTTTCTTTATTTTTTACTATTTGTTTAGTAAACTAATATGGCCGTTGTTCACTGATGCAGGGTATTTAAGGAGAGTTGCTTGGCAAGAGTGTCACTTGGCAAGTCGATTGAGCATCCTCTTGGCTGAGCCTATATTTATGTAGCGATAAAATTAAATTTATTTGAAGCCCACATTGCGTTCTTTGCTCTGTGTACGCCCCCCGGTGCAGAGTGGGCGTGGTCATGTGCGCACATAGTCAAACATTATCGCGAACTTAGTTGCCGGTTGAAAACTTCAATACCGATGCCCGGTTGCGGATACGTTTGTCTATCCTTCCTCTGCAGGAGCAGCATCGTTACCCGGAAATCGCTTAAATTTGCAACAAAAGACAGACAGAGAGATAGAGAGAGGGAGACGGGGGTAGACAGAGAGACTTATTGAGCGCAATAGTTGGCGGAGGGGGAATTGAAGAGGAGAGGCAGGAAAGGCACCTGCGATAAAAGTTTCTGCGCCATTTTCCACTCTCCTTATATCTCATGCCCCATATATAAGAGTGTGTGTGTGTGTGTGTGTGGCACTTTTTCGTTGCCGACGAAACGCATGATTCCGACACTTTGCCCCGCCCCAACCAACACCCACTTGAGTCTGTTGGACACTCGTCTAACTCGATGCCACGGCTGTTGAATAAGTGGCAATGACGTCGGCTAATGCAACACACATAAACAAGCTGACAAATGCAATGGAATGGAAATTCGAATGCAAGGCGACCGTATGACAGCAAGTGGGCGTGGTCGTTTTAATCAGCACTCGCGATGCCACAACAGATAAACACACTCACACACAGACACACACACACACACACGGTCAGATATAGCCACAGACACACAAGAGAAATTTTTGTTTTTGGCTTGCGAGTTTTGCTGCTTTTCGGAATATTGTTGGCCATAAAATCAGCCGGAAGCCAATGACCCGCTTTATAGCCAGAAAGTTATGGGAATGATATGGGAATTGGGCTTACAGTGAATACACAAAATAGCGAACATATAAAGCGTACACTTAAGCTGATTATTTTGTGGCAACCTACCCCATATCGAATTGGGTTAACAACTAATCACAAATATCGAAACAAATACTAAAGAAAAAAAATTAAAAAAAACATATATTTAAGAATCGAATATTTAATTAAGGATAATCTGGTTGTATTATAATTAATTTGAGTGAATGTAAACTGTGGATGGCATTAGTCAATTAACCAATCGGCATGAACCCGAGAATATTCAATAACAATCACGCAATCAATTCCCCTTGAATGCCCATCCTCTTTCGAGAGTCCTCGACAGCAACAGTGGCAGGGGGAGGGGAAGGGGGGCGTAATACGGTTAGCTTATCGCATATTAATGCCCGTTTATAGCACCTGCATAGTATATAGTATAATATCTGGTTTATTAAAAGTCTTAATTTGGTACTCGACTATTGATTTTTTGTGTCATTCGATTGATGGATTTCACGAGATAAGCTGATAATAACCCAACTCGTCCATCAATCAAACCATTCCGACTTCAATCTATATATATTATGTAGCCATGGAAATCTAGTTGCAGTCGGATAATGGCACACGATACGACAATACCTCCAAGGGTATCCTTCCAGCAGGACCAGAAGCCTGACCAGCAGAAGAAGTACAGTTGGTTGAGCAGCATTCGCAAGAATCAACCACAATGGAATGCACTTTGTGCCAGTTCACTGATCTTTGTCTCTGGCGGCATGAGCCTGGCCTGGGGAGCAGGATTCGCTGTACACTCTGTACACAGACCATGCACACCCTGTCCCCTGGAGCTGCACATGCAGATCTCCTGGTATGCAGCTGCCATAATCGGAGCCATCGTCAGCGCTCTTCTCACACATCGCACTCCACAGCGTCCAGTTTATGTGAGTTGAAGATTATCGATTGGGATTCACATTAATTATTTTCTTTTTTCATCTAGATCATCAGCTCTTGTCTTGTACTGATGTGCGGTGTGCTCTATGTAACCCTGCCACAGCGCACAGGAGCTATCATCGCCGCACGTTATCTGGATGGAATGGCCAACGGCTTGGCCTTTGTGCCCACTCTCAGCACTGTGGGAGAGATGTCGGTGTGCGAGATGAGGGGAGTGCTGGCAGCAGCTGTGGAGCAGCTGAGCTGCAACTTTGGCATATTCATTATGTTATTCTACACGGCCATTTGGCAGAATAGCTGGAATGTGAACACGGATCAGTTACATGGACTAGTCAGCATCTTCTCAGGGGTCACGGCATTGGCCCTGTCCCTGACTCTCTGCGTCGAATCTCCTGTTTTTCTGCTACTGCGACGCAACGAACAGTCTGCTGTTGTGGCACTGAGGCATCTGCAGCGACCTCTTATGGTGACCAGTGAGACTTTTGTCTTGCTCAACGAGCACAAGAGCTATGTGGCCCACAATGAGGATCTCAGCTGGTGCCAGAGCACACGGAGATCCTTGGTGCCGTTGCTCAAACTGACAGTATATCGATCCCTACATGCACTCAGTCTGACTCCGGTTGTGTGGTTGGCCATGGCCGAGGCTGCCTCAAGATTGACGCCCGAATTCCATACCTGGCCCTTCGTGGTCTTTGGCATACTCCGCTGGCTGGGCAGTTGCTCTGTGGTCTTTCTTATGGACTGTGTTGGACGGAAGAGACCCACACTCTTTGGCCTTTTTGCCAGTGGATCCTTTGCCATCGCCTTTGCAACACTCTTCGAGCGGAGGCCCCACATGATTTCCGCTCTGTCAATGATGTTCAGTTATCAGTTTTTCACGGGCGTGGCATATGCTGCCTCCTCAGTCTACTTGACGGAAGCATTCCCTCTCTCGGTTAAGCCCTACTTCGTGGCGATTGTCTATATGCTGGAGCAGTTGATCCGGATCGGTCTGTGCTGTTTTACACCCAATCAACAGGATATTGCCATTTACTTCTATGCCATCGCTATAATCTCCATTGTATATTTTTTGCTGGGAATCTTCATATTGCCAGAAACGAAGCACACCACGCTGACAAGAGCTCACATTAAGCTACGACAATTTTTTAATGAGGATTTCTAAGAAACGTTAAGGTAATACACAGAATCATAGATAAGCATAAATATTATTTTAGCTGTTGGGTATAGATTTTCCATATAAGTAGCTGTAGTTATATAGTTAGTTATGTTGCCGACGCATTCAATACGTGTTGATAAGATTAGAGGTTGCTATTAAATTAAGTAGTATAACCTGCCGTAACTTCGATAATCCACAAAAAAATATTAATAATAAATCATTTAATGTTCTTTTCGGTCTCTAAATTGGGAAGTACAAACCAAACTAGGGGGTGTTAAATTTAGTCATATTGCAAGTATTCGCATTACATAGGTATGTGTGGGGATCCTGATAAGCCGTCCTATCGACAATTGGCATTAGACTTATCCAAGTCAACTGTTATCTTATCACCTCATGCGATAGGCCATTATCTGCTTTGGCTGTCATATTTGTCGATTTTTTCACTGCTGGCCAGTCACAAGCCGTCAAATAGAGTAGAGAGAAGAATACAGCTTTCAGTTTCCATTGTTGAGCGCACGAAGTTGGAATTAAAATGGACAACGAGAGAAAATTTGCACCAACAACCTATGACGAGCAGCCACAACAGGGTTATCCTCCGCCTCAGGGATACCCACAGCAGGGTTATCCTCCGCCTCAGGGATACCCACAGCAGGGTTATCCACCGCCACAGCAGGGCTTTACACCAGCACAGGCGTACCCACCACAGCCAGGCTATTCACAACCAGGTTATCCACCTCCACAAGGTTACCCACCACAGTCGAGCTATCCACCCCCACAAGGTTATCCTGCACAGAGCTACGCACCACCGCCACAAGATAACTATGGTCCGCCACCTCCACAGCCTCCTCCATACGCGAGACCTCCGGTCGTAGCTGCGGTTCCCGAAGGAGGCTGGTTCAATAGGAACTACAAGAACAAACCTCAGTCTAATGCAGCTGGAGCTGGTAAGTGCGACTGAATTGTGATTGTTTTGTGAGAATTAGTCATCTGGTAATCAAAGAATTTGGCGATAAGATACTATACTATATATATTATCTATCTATCCGTCAATCATTTGGTTCGACTTACGTGACTGTGACAATTCACTCATGACCGTTGCGATTATTTCTCGGGAATATAGTGCAATAAAAATTCCATTTTTACAGCTGCTCTCATCTTTCTCTCGGGTGGAATGAACATTGCCTGGAGCGTGGGTTTCCGGAGCTACTATTTCTTTCTCCTACCTATGCACACTCATTTGGCTTTCTTCATTGCCGCCATCATTGGAGCTTTTCTGAGCTGTCTGCTTGTCAACAAAATACCTAAAAAGTTTATTCTGGTAAGCTACATGAGATTTCATCAAAAGCATCAAATTTCTACAAAATTGATTTAAAAATTTCCTTTTTATAGGTTTTCTGCTCTCTACTGGTAATCATTGGCGGAATCATTAGAGCTGCCACCAGGTACAACAGAGATGCCATTGAAGCAAGTCTCTATCTGGACGGCATTGCCAATGGAATGGCATTTGCTCCCACTATTGCCTTGGCAGGAGAAGTATCAGTGCCATATATTCGTGGTACAATCACAGCAACCCTCGAGCAAATGAGCTTCATGCTGGGATTCTTCATTCAGATCGTCTATACCGAATCCTGGGGAAGTGGAACTGGATACTATTACACCAATGACTTTACATCGGATCAAATGCACGGAGTACTCTCGGCGATCTATGGCCTGATTGCAATGATCGTCGCTGGATTCCTTTGCATTGAGTCTCCTGTGATGATGCTGGCCAATGGCGAGGAGCAGCATGCAATCGATGCACTGAGGAGACTTCAGAGACCCTACATTATCACAACAGAGACATATTCTCAGTTGGAGGAGCACAAACGTTATCTGGCCCACAACAAAGAGATGTCAAGAGTTCAGAGCATTATTCAGGGATTGCCCGCATTAGTCCGACTGTGCTTCCTGCGTGCCCTTAATGCCATGAGTCTGTCATTGTTCATGTTTTACGCTTTATTTGTGTCCATCTCTCCCAGATTCTCGCTCTATCGTTATACTTGGGAATATGTCATTTTCGGTCTTTGTCGTTATCTTGGCACGATATTAACCAGCTTTTGTATGGAGTCAGCGGGACGCAAAATTCCAACCCTACTTGGGGTAGTGGTGAGTGGTGCACTCGCTATTGTAGTTGGCAGCCTTTTTGATGACTTTCCCCATGGACCGATAGACAGTGCATTTAGTGTGCTCTGCGTTTACCAAGTGTTTGCTGGATTGGCATTTACGCCATCTTCTGTCTACCTATCCGAGGCATATCCTCTGGGAGTCAAGCAGCATTTCATTAGTTTCACATTTATGGTCGAAATGTTGGTTTACCTCATCATTTCATCTGTATCCTTTAATGTCACATCAATTTATGTTTTCTTCTACTTTTTGGGAGCATTTTCTATCTTTGCATTTTTCATGGGTATATGGTGTCTACCAGAAACTAAAGGAACCACACTGCGCGAGGCGCAGGATAAATTTAGGGGTGTGTTCAACCGACCCTTCTAAGAATGTAAAATTATAGGTTTACTTCTGCTGAAGATCTTTTCGAAAATTATTGTCAAAGACAAGCTTACATTAAAATACATAATATATAGTAACATACATATTTGACAAATCTGAAGAAAATATCTTTAAAATAAATTGACTTATTAAGTCTCTTACAAGTTGAAAAAAGAGTGTATCTCATCTAAAAAATCAAGATAAGATCATAATCACAATGTGAATTTTATAAAAAAAATACAAAAAAATGAACTTTAAATGTTATTTAGATAACCATGTTGTCCAACATATCAAAAATAATACATCAGATTCTGAGAAAAGATTATTAACAAAATACAGGGGGTTTTTGGGAGTCTCGCAAATTCCAATTATAAATATTTCAATCGATTGCGAAATAAGAAAGTAAAGAATTTAAGGATGAAAGACTCACAGAGGATCTATAATAAACTCATAAATTATTTATAATATTGAGTTTTCAAAATTGTTGATTATCAATAAATGGTCTTTGAAATATCAATGTTTGTAGTGATTTGATTTGGAATGATTTGTGAATCAGCATTTGTCAATAGAAAGTAGCTAAAGAATTGATAGTTTTTAGGGAAAATACAAATATTCAACTATGAAATACACAATCTCCATAAATTGTATCTTATCAGAGTTGGAAGAGCACTTAAATGGATTGGCTCGTGCCGCAGATCAGCCTTGACTAAGCTCAGGAAACAGTAAACCCCAATAGTTGCAGTGTTATCAAAATTTCACTGCCAACATTATCAAATATCTTATCAATTCTGCAGCTGATATTGTCTATGTGTTTTTCCAACTGAGTGAAAATTCACTATATACAAAATGTTGGACTCTCAGAGCTTTCAGTGACTCTACGCGCTTCAACGGAATTTGTCGTTCGTCAGCTCAACAATAAATCGAAAAAAAAAACGAAAGCATTATGAAAAACGAAAAGTATCCACCATCAGAACCAGCGGCATTCGGTTATCCGTCGGCACCACCCGAAGCAGCTGAAAACTATGCAAAGCCACCCAGTTATTCTCAGCATAGTTACCCATCACAGGCATATACATCTGCTCAAACATATGAACCGCCTCAGACTTATCCAGGACAACTGCATGCCCAACAAGTGTATCCACCTCAGCAGCCGTATCCAGCACCCCAATATGCATCTCCACCACCTCCTCAATATGCGCCACCACCACAACAATATGCACCACCCCCGCAACAGTATGCACCACCACCGCAACAGTATGGTCCTATTCCTCCCATACAACAACCACCTGTGCAGATCGTTATCCTATCCAAGCCAAGTGGATGTTTTCATCGATCAAGACTAAACAGGCCCCAAATGAATGCTCTGGCAGCATGTAAGTAAAACTTTTATATAAATAAAATATATTTAATCTTAAAGTAATAAAACAGAGTAAATAATTTAAAATAATTAAATAAATTAAAGTGGACATTAGTCATCATCCAGACAGTCCTCTTATCAATCGTATACACTGATAAGATTTCATGGCAATATCAAAATTGTTTATATACACAATTTGTTTAACACCGAATAGTTTAATTGTGTGTTGATATCATTTTAGCAAGTCTTATATTTACATCGGGCGGCATGTTCTTGGCCTGGAGCGTTGGATTCCGCAGCGATCTCTATTACAATTTATCCACCCACGTGAAGATGGCCTGGTTTATAGCGGCCATCATTGGAGCAGCCATCAGCAGCTTTCTACCCAGAGTTATTCCCCGAAGAGTTATCACAGTGAGCACAATAATTATACCCACTTAATGGAACTTGGCAATAATCGAGTGAATATTCTTATCGCAGCTTATCAGTGCAATGTTGGTGTTGATTGGAGGCATTGTGAATGTTAGCACCCATTATGATGTTCAGGCCCTCACTGCCAATCTCTATTTGAATGGCATTGCCAATGGCTTGGTGTTTGCTCCCACTTTGGGACTGGCTGGAGAACTGGCAGTATTTTATATGCGTGGAAAACTGAGTGCATCCACGGAACAGATGAGCTTCAACTTGGGCATCTTCCTCCGGCTGGTGTTGGCAGCCACTTATACGCCATCATATTATCATTCAGATGGTTTCAATCCGGAGCGTATAGCGGGCATTATTGCGATCATATTTGGATTCATGGCATTGATTTTCGCCTCCTTGGTATTTATTGAGTCGCCAGTGACGATGCTGATCCACGGACGAGAGATGGCAGCCACTGAGGCCCTCAATCGCCTGCAAAAACAGATCACTACAACGGATCAGACCGTGGCTCAGCTGCAGGAGCACAAGCTCTATGTGGCCGAGAATAACTTGTTGACCACGGAGCAGAGTTTCTCCCATGCAGTTCCAGCCTTCTTTAAACTGGCCATTTTTCGTGGTCTCAACGCCATAAGCATCTGTACCTATATTCGCGATTTAATGGATTTGACCTGGTGGATGAGCAACAGAGATGCTTTTCTCATCTTGGGCGCCTGCAGGTTGGGTGGCAGTATTCTCAGCTACTTGGTTGTGGATGCCATTGGCAGAAAGATCCCTGCAATTTTGGGATTAGCTGGATGCTGTACTTTTGCATTTATGACTGCAGCTCGTTTTGAATTCGGGATAAGCAATTATGTGTGGCTATATTGCTTCGAGTTGTGTGCTGGCATAGCCTTCACCACCTCCTCGGCTTACCTCACGGAGGCATTCCCCCTAAGGGTGAAACATCACTTCATCAGCTACTGTTTCATTATCGAACTACTGGTGTTCATTATCTTTGGAGTAACTACTCTCAACCAATCCTTCATGTATGCTGTCGGTGCCATCTATGCAGTTGGTATTGCCTTCTCGATTTTCTGTCTGCCAGAGACTAGACAGACATCGTTGAGGGTGGCCCAAAAGAGGTTCTACGGATTTCTGAGCTTCTGTAGGGGAACTGCTGCTGATAATGCCAGTTAGCAATATTATTTGAATTTAACCTACACACGAATTTCTATTAATAAATAAATGTAAAAATCAAACCAAAGCAACACAAAAATAAAATATAGAAGATATTTCTTTGAAAAGGGTCGTTACTCACGTCGATTGAACTGGAACTGGGAAATACCAGAATTGAGTCATTATGTTCCCGTCGCAGAGAGACATATAAATAAATAAATACAAAATGTAGGTTCGAGATTCAAGAGAGTCTAAATACTTAGTGAATAGTAAAGAGGATCAACTAGACTTTATGCTCAAACAACTCTTTCATCAGCACGTGCTCCTTTTGTTCTTACCTGAGTCGCATATCGCAACAAAGGTAACATATGTTAGTTAACTGCTCAACTTACCTAGAATCCAATATAAACAATAAATAGATAAGCAATTTTGTGATGGGTTGGGCCCTGCCTATGCCGATAGCGATAACACCACTTACGTTTATCAATCAATATAAGATAAGATTCGTTTACCTATGGCTAAACCGTACGGAGACCTGTTCGACACAATAGCCAAAAAGTGTGTCTCTCCCGCTCTTGGACCTGGTAGTACTCTCTAGCAACTCGGCCCAACTGGACGTATCCAGAGCACAGAGCACGACATGGAACCGAGAAACGAATTTCAACGCACAGTGTCGCAATCCACAGTGGGTTACTCACCGCTGCCGGAGGTCATGTCACAGCGAAATCCGCAGCCAAAACTAATGCATCAATACCAACAGCCCTCGGCATGCACGAATCGCGATATGCGGAATCAACCACAGGCAAATGCTCTAAGTGCTGGTAAGAAATCTAAAACAATTTGATTTTCATATGGTACAAACAATATTCATTGCAATTTGGTGAAAAGAGACAGTGGTTAACAAAGAGTTGTCACCTTTTGTATATCTTTATGATATACACACAGTCTGGCAACGCCACGTCAAGTCAATAAACTCTATCACAACTCATAATTGGCACTTCCTGCCTGCTCTTCATATTGCAAAATAAGTCATAAATTTTGTTTTACTTTTTTAGCTGCCCTGATCTTTTTGAGTGGTGGCATGAACATTGCCTGGAGCATTGGATTCGACAGTGTTGCAGATGAGCAGCTGATTTGCATGCATCCACGACTATCGTGGTTTTTCGGTGCCATCATTGGCGCCATGCTGGCAGTGCTGGTGGCCAGACACCTCTCCTACAAGGCGCATATGGTAAGTAGTCCAGTCATCATCGGGCATCCCCATCCACTTGGAAATGCTTATCTTGTCAACTTTTATGCTTGCAGCAACTATGTTGCCTCCTCGTTCTGGTCGGTGGCATGCTCTTCAGCTCGGCACAGTTGGGTCTGAAGACTATGTTGACGGCACGTTACCTGAATGGCGTGGCGAATGGATTGGCGTTGCCAAGTACATTGGCCATGGCCGGAGAACTGGTGGTGTGCTATAAACGTGGCACGGTTGCCTCGGCCATGGAGCAGATGGCCTCTACTTTGGGCATATTTATGCAGGTCGTCATCAGCGTCAGCTGGAGCGCGGATTATGACCTCACCGCGAACCAGTTCCAAGGCATACTGTGTGCCATCTATGGATGCATTGCTCTATTGCTGGCCACACTTTTCACAGTGGAATCGCCAGTGGAGCTGCTGGCCAAACGCGAGGAGGACTCTGCAATTGAGGCTCTGATCCGCTTACAGTATCCGAGAGCTGTCACAACGGAAACCAATGAACAGCTGATGGAGCACACCGCCTACATTACCCACAACAAAACCCTTAACCCATCCCAGGCATGGTGTCAGGCACTGCCCGCCCTGTTGCGGCTCTGCCTGCTACGTGCTCTCTACGCCATGAGCACCAGCACATTGATCATCTATACGCTGACGTTGACCAGCACTAGTGTGTATGACATGAGCACAGGACCCTATGTGCTCTTCGGTCTGCTGCGTCTGGCAGGCAGCTGCAGTGGCGCCTCTGTACAGGACACGCTGGGCCGCAAGCTGACCCAGTTGATCGGCTTTATGGTCTGCAGCTGTACTGCCATCGGCATGGCCAGCAGATTTATGGGCGATGACTTTGTAAAGTTTGCCGACTTAAGGATGGCCTTATGGCTGCTGTTAATCTTTCAGTTCTTCGCCGGCCTGAGCTTTGCTCCCAGCTCAGCTTATCTCTCGGAGGCATTTCCTCTCGCCATCAAACGCATGTGCATTGCCATCGTCTATACCATGGAGCTCTGCATCCAATTGGCCGCATGTATCCTACTGCTGGACCTGCATACGGCTTGCATTTACTTCTTTGGACTCGGTGTCTTTATGCTGTTGGGATTCCTGTTCAGCCACTGGTATCTGCCGGAGACGAAATTTCTGACGTTGCGACAGGCACAGCAAAAGTTTCGTGACTTCTCGTGATTCGCCCAGAAGTAGGCACAACAAGACTATATCTACCACTTAATATTAGCTATATTTAGACATAAACCTTAGCTGATTACACTTTTTTACGCTTTTGTATATACTCGAAAGTACTTTAGAGACTCCTATTATACATACATATATAATAAACTGACTGATAAACTCGACAATATATCAGCGAGCTTTTCAAACTCTTGCTTGCAATGCGGCTGTTTTCTAATAAAAAATCCAATTGATCGGTTATTATTTTATTTATTTTTTGTTAAGTGCATTCGGCATAATTTTTTGGGAATACTAAATGAAACTAACTTAAAAATTGCTGATTAATGCTGATCGACAACGACTACAGAGAAATTATCAAAATTTTGTTCAATACACTCTTTGCGTCATATAATTATTGTTCAGTAGATTTTATATTCAAACAATTACAAAAGATTATAAAAATACAATAAAATATTCAAAAATTTTCTTGAGATAACTTTATCCTCAAAATTATATTTTTAAATTTATTAAATATTTTATAATATTTTTTTAAAAATGCTTTTTGTAAATTATGCAATTTTCCAATATTTTTTAATTTGAGATATTTCATTAATTTTATTATATCCCACCATTTTGGAAACATACGGATCTATACTATTTCGTTTATGATTTTATGATGGGCACTCCCCGTAGAGTATACGGTAGTCACAGTAGCAGGACAATATTGCGATGGTAGTTATATTGCTTATTGGGACTCGTGCCCACTCTACCCACTCGGGACGCCTACTATTCAAATTTAATTAATTTATTTATATCCAGTAATCATATTGATAAGTGAGCAAGCAAAAAACTTTTGTGCGTCTGCTTGTTTGTCTGTTTGTAGTTGTATATTTATCTTATCGGGGCTTCGACGTACCCTGATGCCTGAAGCACTTCTGACAACCCAACGGAATCGCACTGAACTGTGCTCCGGCTTCCACTGGGTATATGCTTTCCGTTTATCAAGCGAAGAGCACCGCATACCGGGTTGGTCAGGGTAACTGTGAACTGTCCAGTTCTCACACTCACTCACTCTCTCTATCTCTCACTGTCAGTCTCTCAGTCAGTCAGTCAGTCTCTTTCTGACGAGGGGCAAGTGTATATCGCGCACAATCGATCCGCAATTAATATTTGAACCTCGTTATGTGAAAATGACGGACACGGACGAGCAGCTCCGCAATAACAAGTGACAAATTCTGCAACAAAAAAAAAAATATAAAAACAAATAAAGAATTTAAACAAATACAGGAAATTCATATATTAATTCAGTGTTTGTGATTGTGTCTGTGTTTGTGTGTGAGAGTGTGTGTGCAAAACAAATAAACAAATCGATTGTTGAGGGCAAATTGCAATTTAATATTGCCTTAATCTGAACTGTGCTGCGAATATTAACAAATACTTATACATATACGAAATGCCATTACTGCCCACCATCGAGGAGGAGGGCAAACTGTCCTGGCTGCGTCTCATGTGGCGCTATCGCCTCCAGTTTCAGTCGATGACCGCCGGTAATGTCCATCCTCCAATCGAGTGTTTACCCATTCACCAGCTGATGTCCATATCAAAAATCTATCTATATATATGTATATATGAATGTATCCTGCAGCTTCGCTTGTATTTGTGGGCAGCGGCATGAGGCTGGCCTGGTCCATCTTTGATACGCCCGCTGGCAAGTTCCACAACAACTACGACACACACAACCTAATGATGAGCTGGTTCATTGGTGCCGCACTGGGTGCTCTGCTGGCCGCCGTCTTTGTCCAGCGTGTCACCAAAAACGTGGCCTATGTAAGTGCTGTCCCACTTCCATTCCGCTTCAGATTGTTATTCCTGCAGCTGTCTGCAAAAAAAAGAACGTTAATTGCTTATCTCTCATCCATAACCTGATAAACTGATAAACTGGAAATCGTATTTGCCATTAACTGCGATAATCTTAATTGGAGCTCTCTCCCCGCCGCTAAGACCACGAGCACCACTAAAAACCAAATCAAACATAACAAATCTCTTCTTTTGCTAATGACATTTTATTTGCTGATAATTCAAATTTCATGTCAAAGAAAAAAATATAAGCTTCAATTTCTTTTATGCATTTTTAATGTTAACGAGGCTCTTTTAGGAGCAATTTATTCACAAATTTTTATGAAAAACCTTAAATTTTCATTTTACTTTCTATTGACACATTTTCAATTGCATTAAATTTCCACTTCACAGACTTCCAGCGGATTTCTGCTGCTCACAGCTGGCATCTTGAATTTGGCATTTCCACGTCACTTCAACACCGCCTGCTACAGCAGCGTCAGCGTGGGCGCAGCCTATGGATTAACCCAGGTGCAGGCGTTGATCACGGGCTCGGAGGTTGCCCATAAGTCCATACGGGGCATGCTTTTGAGCTGTGAACGCATCTTCCTTTGGCTGGGCGTCGCCGTCCAGGTTTGCTTTACGCGTCTGTGGCATGCCCTGGAGCCGGTGGAACGAGGACACACGATGCATATTGATCAGGTGCATGGCATTCTATTGGCCTCATTGGGCGTTGGGGCGGTCATCATGTCGCTGTCCCATCGCTTGGAGTCGCCACTGTTGTTGCTGCGTCAGGAACGAGACATGGCATTGGGCGATACGTTGAAGCAACTGCATGGCAATTCGCAATCGGGCACGGAACTGCTCCGACTACGTGAGGATTGCCGGCAGCTGCACAATGCTCGCGACTGGGAGCAGTTTGCCGAGGCTCCAATTGAATCCAGCTGGCGGCGGGGATTGCATCGAATACTGCCGCTGCTCAAGGTTCTGCTACTGCGATGCTTCTCTGCTCTGGCACTGTCATTACCATTTAATCGGGCCTTTCTGGTGGTCAGCTGGCATGGACTGGAGTGTGACATGAATTGTTTATACTGGCTGGCATTTTGTGGTCTCCTGGGTAGTCTGAGCGGTGCGTTGCTCGTGGATTGGCAGGGACGTCGAAAGCTGTGTTCGCTGTCGCTGTTCTTTGCGGGCATCGTCATTGTCATGGTTGGCGGCGCCTTTGAATATCTGGAATCTGCCAAGAAGACCTACTACGACATCAATCTGCAGGTCATTGCACTGCTCATGCTCCTCTTCCAAATGATTGTCGCTGGCGGCATCGCTGTGCCCGCCCTGGTTTACACTGGGGAGGCATTCAGTGTGGCCCACAAGTCCAAGTGTCTGGCCGGAGTGCTCATCTGCGAGCAGGCACTGCAGCTGGGGCTGATGGTGGCCTCCTTTGCGCACAATCTCAGGTGTTCGGTATTCTTCTTCACCTTCGGTGGACTGAGTTTGGCCTTTGGCCTGCTGGTGTTCACAGTGATGCCAGAGACGCGGCATTTGACACTCTATGAGTGCTTGCTGAAGTTCAAGAAAGTTCCTTAGAAAACCTAATATGTAGCCTATATTCCTATCTATATAAGTTGTATGTGCATTTATCTCTAGTTGCAATATTTAAAAAAAAATTGCTCGCTATTTATTCGAAATTTTTAATAAACTTTTTCATACCTCCAACACTTTCAGCAAAGCTTCAACAATTTTTCAGGCAACAGCGGGTTATGTGTTGTGTTCTACGCTAAAGCTTTCAAGAGCTTTTGCAATGTTATAGCAAACTGAGAACTGTAACCAGTATATGCCTTCCAGAGCTTTACCTGGAAGCTTCTTTAAAATTTCCCATTATTAGCTTTGTAAACAATGTGTTTTTTTTTGTTTGCTCAACCGGCTTCTGAGCAGCTTTGGCTCATTCATCGAGTTGTACAACTCGAAGGGATTGCCATTGCCCTATAATATGGCATATTGTAAACTTACGATGGCTTCAGTAAGGATTTTCTAGAGAGAGCAACAGCGAGAGCAGAGGATAATGATGGATGTGGACGAGAGGCCCAGAAAGAGAAAGAGAGAGAGAGAGAGCGCACACGGAAGAGTAAGAGAGGGACTAAAACAGAAATCAAGTTGATGAATATGGCGTGTGATGAGTCTGAATGGTACTCGGAGCAATACAAGTACCCAAAAAAATAAAAAAAAAAACTGTTGCCGGATAACGCGTATGCTTAAGGCCAAAGAAAGCGAAAAAGGCGAGGATAAGAAAAGGAAAGCCAAGTGAAACAACCAACTCCCAGGACAGCTCACTCGAGTGCTCTGGCATCTAATGATGTGGAAAATTTGTTCGCCCCCACACACACTCTCACATTCATGCTTATATCATACTTTTACCCTATATTTATGTGTGTATGTATGAAAAGTTATTGATATGCAATATTTGTGTTTTTGTTGCAGTCATCTTCATCTGCCAGGGCAGACAGAGCACTTCTGGATCTCTCAGCATCCACTTTAACATGTGTGCATTTGCTATTGATTGTGTACTGTCCTGTGCAGCGACTGCCTTGCGGTTATTCTGGTCACTTTGAGAGTGGCCAGGACCTTGGGCCTATATGCCCACAATTAACAGTTGCGGCAAATACTATGCCAATACTCACACAGGCCAATAACATGCGGCCAACAGCAACAGCAGCAGGAGCAGCTGTAATAACTGGTGGATAGGCCAAAGGCCTAAAAGGACCCTCGAGACGTTGTGCTTGGCTAAATGAAGCGTTGGGAATTGAGTTTAAAGTTATTTAATTTTTAATTGTATTAATTACAGTGAGCCAAAAAATATGCAAACTTTTGCAAAAATTAGTTTATTTATGCAGTAGCAATAGCAACAACATCTGTTCATTGACTTCGCTACCCCCATCCCAGTTGTTGTCCTTCTTGTTGTGTTTATTTCCCAGAGGCCTCGCCAAAAAAAAAAAAAATAAACTTAAAGTTTAAGCTAATTATGAAGCTTGAGCCGCAAAACTTGGCGCTTTATTTCGCTATACATGAAAATATCTACACGATAAGGCATTTAATTAACTCCCTGGTACAACTTTCATAATTGCTTAAAATACACACATACCTAGGTAGACACAGACACAAGTGAACACTGATAAACCAAAGAAAACAAAAATACAGCTGGCGAGAGATTAAACTAAATATTTTAAACAGCCTTTGGCCGATTATACATAAATATCCCAGAGCTAAAAATAAATCGAGCATACAAATAATGTAATTTATTTAATATCTAATCTGTGAATATTTATTATGGCTTGCATTGATGTATTTCAGATAAATTGTTTATTGTGTCATTTGTTTGCTTTAACTGTGCTAATACACAGATAATCTCTTTAATATTATCTCCCCCAGGCTGCGTCTGTCTGTCATGGCTCCACTCTGAGAATGGTTTCAACTGTTTAAACTTAATGCAGTTTAACAAAAGGAGTAACTTTATATAGCACTGCTTCACCACGCTCCCAAAATAAAAGGGAAAGAAAATAGAGTGCAGCATACTTTGGGGCGCAAAGAGCATGAACTACAGCCTCGTCCTTTGCGTGCTGTGCTATGCGGTGGTGTGTTGTGTTGTGTTGTGCGGTGCAGTGCTTGTATTTTTTGACTGTGCCAGCAGCACTCAAAGCAAAATGCAAAAGCAACGCCAACAGCATCGAGAAAACTTTACTTTGAGCTGTAAATGTAAAAATATAAAATGTGAGAATATGACGAAAGCAGCAAGAAAGAAGTATGTATGTATGTATGTATGCATATACAACAGTTTTGTGGTATATGTTATTTTTCCGTACTTGGCAGGCGACACAGGACATAGGAGAGACATCCTCGTACTCCATGGGGACTGCCTTTGTATGTTTCAATTAACTGAAATGGAAAACGACAATCGTAAACATTAACATTAACAGCTTCAAGCCAAAGTATGTGAGTATATATATAAATATATGGGTGGGTGTGTGTGTGTGTGTGTGTGGTTCATGCTGTGCCCCAGCCATACGCACACAGAAACAGGATTGGCTTCACACAGTGGGTTAAAAAACAAGAATTGCAGCTGGAATGCAAATCGCTTTGGCTAAAGAAAAACGTAAACAGTTTGAAGCGCTGCAGTCAAGAAAATGCATTTCAATATAAGCCAAGAAAAAATACTTGGCCATAAAGCGAGACAGATGTTGCCAAGGAAACAGTAAGACAGTCAGTGTGTAAGAGAGAGAGAGAGAGAGAGAGAATGGGAGAGAGAGTGAGAGGTGTGCGTGCCGCCATCGTAAATGAAAAAAGCAAACAAACGTAAAATTTTATTTGTGCGCAATTTTCTATAAATTTTCATCGATTGCCATTGGGATATGGCGACATTTGCGTTTGGCATTTTGCTGCTTACTTCGTCCTTCACACACAACCCAGACACACACGCAGACACACACCCATACAGACCACCCAAATGTTGCTACTTTGGCGCTGGTTAACGCTGCTCTTTAGATGCCATTGCCATAACTTTGACTGCATTCGGAATTATGTTTTGTTGTTGTTACCTCACATTGAAAATTGAAAACCCTACGAGTGTTTATGTGTGTGTGTGTGTGTTTGTAGATTTCCAATCAGCAGCCAATACCGGTAAAAAAAAGAAAAAAATTAAGTTTCTCAAAGAGCAAAAACGGGGTGTAAATAAATTATGCTCACATGGCAAAACGGAAACGGAAGGATGGAAGGGAAGGGACGTGTAGGAGCAGGAGCCGCAGCCACAACATGGACATTGGCATCGAATTAATGTCTCAGCATGCCACAAAATGGCCGACGTGGCGGAATTTATGACTCCCGGAGACAACTCTAAAGTGGCCGGCGCTGCGGTGTGACAATAAAATGGCGTCAAATTGCCATAAAAATGAAGCCCGAAGATGGCAAGCCACTACTCCCCACCCGGATCCTCGACTTCCCTCCGATCCACCGACACCGGAATTGCGCTGGCAACAACCAAACGACGACGACCAAAAACCAAACCACAACCAAAGTAATGCCGACCATATAAAAGTGAAATAATAAATAAGCACATAAACACTGAAAGTGGTTGGGTATTTGGTATATGATGGCAAACTGATGGAGAAGGAGATGCGATGAGAGGGGGTAGCGGTAACTGTGTAATCTATAAACCAAAGGGTTTTCTCACTGCCAATTTTATGTCGTTAGGCACATAAATTTATCGACAAAAGTAAAAAAAAAAATACAATACAAGGAAGAAAAAAATGGGAGGAACTGCAAAGAATTATGCGTGTGAGGACGCACTTCATAAGCAGCTTTAAGCAATTTCTCAACGAGTTTTTAATCAATTTAATAAGATGAATTTTAGATCAATTAAAAGGGGAAAATTTCTTATAATTTTATTTTATTTATTAAAGAATATTTTCAAGGTGAAAACCAATTACAAATTCTGTGCACACACAGCCATGACATTAATTTGTTCGTTTAGTTGTCAAGTCAGCAGACAAATCTGAAATTAATACCATATACTAGACTGTACTATACATACATATGTTATCTGCCAGTTTGAGTATATGTAGTATTTGCCGTAAATTGTCACATATTTCATTTCAGGCCAAAAAATTTCTTTGCTTTTTTCTGTGTGCCACATAAATTGACACGTTTTCATTTGCTGTCCTCCATTCTTTTTGGCCATATTTCTAAGCGCCTGTTTTGTCTGCTGTCACAGTCTCTATATGGAGACCATTGTCTTCTTCAGTTCAAATCCTTAAGAGAGAGTGAAAGTTTTTTAAGGAAGCAAATAAAGTTTTAATGTGCCCAATTTGATCAGGACTTGCTTCGGCTGACAACACGTTTCAACTGAAAAGACTGTCGAAAAATTGAGAGAACTCTTCAGAATGCAGTGTGACACTCAATCTGACATTCGTTCCTTAGTCATTCAGGGCAAGATTTAGAGGGTCTGAAAGTCTATGCAAAAATGTCACACAAAGCGCATTAAATTTAATTAGTTGACATCAATTTTCAGGAGCTACAATTGCACTTGGCTGCCCGACTATGGATGAGGTGAACTGTGGTTGAAAATTTTGCATCAAAGCGAAACGTAAAGCAAGCACGAAAATCATTCGAGTTGACATTTTTAATGGAAGATGGAAGATGGGGCACAACAGGATGAGCCAAAAGGAATATAAGTCTGTATGCCAGTTGGAAAATGTCTGGACTGCAATCCTGTCGACCTGAGTGCATGCATTTTCATGACTTATGCAAGTTTTGACGACAGCTGCACGTCTCTGTGTGTTTCCACATACACACACACACACACAAACACACACCCATACATACACAGATAGAATGTCTATATGCATGTTTGAGTGTGTTCGTGTTAAATCAACTGTCACTTCCTGTTGGCAAACTTTGTCCTGCAATCCAGCCAGCCACTCAACAAGCCAGACTAGTCAGCTAGCCAGAGTCCTCTGAACACCACTTCGAGTTATGATAGCTTCATGCGTTTCAACCATTTATACTTATAACTATTGTTAACTAGGTGGAAATACTACTGCATATAGAGTGGGATTCAAAAAAGAGACCAGAGGGGGGAAGCTGCCACAGGACGGATTAAGGAAG
Organism: Drosophila quadrilineata; assembly: GCA_018150725.1. Classification (NCBI taxonomy): domain Eukaryota; kingdom Metazoa; phylum Arthropoda; class Insecta; order Diptera; family Drosophilidae; genus Drosophila; species Drosophila quadrilineata. The sequence goes on along the minus strand of JAECWN010000397.1, from coordinate 141,412 downwards.
CGATAACGAGCCGGAAATACCTCTCAACGCAAATTGACTTCAAAAAAATATCGAAAAATTACTTTAAAGTGTCCGCTTATTTTTATTTTAATTCAATTATAATAAAAAAAAAATACAGAAGCTTTCTGAACTGTCAGGCATGCTTTAGGCTGTAACTTTACTTTATAACCGTGTCTGTGGCACTTTCATTTGCTTAAATTCTCCATTAAATTTTATGGTTATGGGGTATAAAAAGATTTAAAATTGTTGCCACGACATTCTTTATTATTTTGTTTTTACCTTTTACAATTAATGCAGAATTTTAAGCCATTGCAACAAACTGTTGTTGTTTTTTTTTTTTTTTTTTTTTTTTTTTTTTGTCATGTGTTGCAACTGTTAATTGAATTTTTTTATTACCAGAATTAACAAATTTGAGCCGTGGCATGCAACGTGCTGCTGTGCATCATTTATGACAATGACAATTAAAATGATTCCGTGCTAATTAACTGCAACTATTTTCCCACTCTCTCCCTTTCATTCAATTGTCACAACTAACACTATTTCTGTGGACTTGCCACAGTTTGTGAGCTGGTCTACAGACCCAAATACCATTGTGGCAAGGAAGTTGCAACTGTGGCAATGTTTTTGACTTTGACACGCGAATTGAAGAAAGAAGAGAATTCGCATCCGCCATCGCATGTTGTGCATAGGGCACAACAATTAGATGAATTGTTGATTGTGTGGCAGCAACAGCAACAGCAGCAGCAGCAGGGAATGGGGGCATGCCACATCGATAATATCTGTCGGAGCGCATTGACAACTGCAACAGTTTCGTGTATTCGCACCGTTATTTGACTTAACTGACAAACGGAAGCAAGGAGTCAACTCAACGTCGACAACGACGACGACAACGGCGGGTATCTGTTCTGTTTTGTGCCACGCTTTTGTGCCACACAGTCCACCTTACCATCCCCTCTCTTTGCACTCGGTTTGTTTACAAAATAAGCGAAAGCTGTGCCAATAAGCCTCAACGTCGCCGTCGCCGTCGCCTGCACTTAATTTATTTGCAACAAAATGTGGAGGAACTGAAACTTTTACGCAAGTGCAACTTTACTTTACGTGTTTTTCGCATCCGCATTCGCATCACTTGGCTTGTTTTCAACACGTTCTCCATCTTCTTTTCCATCGCCATCTTCTTCTTCTCTTTCACTTGCGTCTTTTTGGCCACCGCAAACACGAGCACGACGACAGGAAGCCGATTGGATAAGGATACATCCATCGTCTCAGAGGAGGGGCAGGACAACACAAGAAGAAGCACGATTAAGTGCCGAATCGCAACTTGTAAGAAAAAACTGAAGCTGAAATCGATGTGTCTGTCTCCTCAAGTTGCACTTGGTGTCCTCCGTTCGTCCGTTCGTCCGTCCGTCCGTCCATCCGTCGGTCCGTCTGAAGAACCACCCCACTGATTTTTATGTAACAGCAACGAAATTAAAGCATTTACATATCTCCGACTGCATCTGAATGTGGCCAAACGACATAAACAGTAGAGCAACCTCCTCATTCAGTGGATTCGGGCAAACAAATTTTTATATGCAATCGACCCCTATATTGGCACCTAAATACACAGTTCTCATACGCTATAAACTCCGGGGTATCCCTTGTGCTGGTAAAGGACTACTTGAAATAGATAATTTAATAGCAAAATTTAAATTTTTATTAATTCGTTGTATTTAATTTCTATAATTTAATTATAATTTTAAAGTTTTCAATTTTTGGCTCTAAATTGGGCTTATTAACAATTTGATAAAAACTCTTTTACTAATTTTTTAATATTCATATTTTTATTTATTTTTTTTTCTCTGTTCTAGAAAATACTTGATAAATACAATTATTGGTGTTAAAATTCTGATTTAGGAATTTCAAGGAAATTCATTATATTATTTTGCTTATATAAATAAATAATAAAATGATATTGAAAATTTCACTTGAAAATGTTGGGCACAAATTAGGTTTATTATCATCCAAATTTTTTTTGTAGAGCAGCTTGTAGTTGACTTTCAGAGCATTTCTAGGAAAATATTTGCATACATTTCTTACTTTGGTGTCAATGTATTGTTCGGCTGCGAATTCAGAAGCGTCTCGGCATGTGGAATATACACAGAGGGAGACAGATATAAATAAAAGAAAGATAGAGATAAAGAATATATGGTATGTGTGTATACGATATGTAATCAAATAAAATGTGTCAGGAACACACACACACAAATAGAGTGATAGAAAGAGAGATTGACAGAGAGAGAGAGAGAGAAAGATGGGGATCAAATTTATAAATATTATTCGTTGATGTGTGAGGGGCGCATTTCTGGTCTAATTTTGCATATAAATTACAAGCAACAAATAATCAAATGCAAATATGTTCTTAAGATTCAATTTTTATGCAATCAACGCATTTAAGCGCATCATCAGTAAATGCCAGCCAGAGGCAGAGAGAGAGAGAGTGATAGAGAAATAGAGAGGGTGTGAGAGAGATATACTGAGAGAGAGGGAATGAGAGAAAGAGAAAGTAGCTAGAGTGGGTGAGATAGATTGCAGACATTGGCAAGACATTGAAATGGCGTTGAGCGTGCTTGTTGACAGACGCAGGACATCAGAGTGCGCCTGTCTATGTGTGTGTGTGTGTGTGTCCTCTTCAACTTCAACGCGTTGTTTGGCACTGCCTCAACATGTCGCAGTGCGACGTTGTCCTTCACACTCGCCATTTGCCAGCTCGTAATCAAATTTTAAATCCTGACTCCTCAACGTCGTCTGTCAGCTGACCTGCTCCTAGTTGAGGTTCGCATTAAAGAGCTCGTAACCAGAAGTACTAATAGTTGGAAAATGAAATGTACTTTAACCACTTTACATCTCAAACAGCAACCAATGACAGCAGCTCAAAGTTTGTCTCAGGATTAATCCAAGTCCAGTTGAAAAAGAGATAGAGAAAGAGAGAGAGAGAGAGAGTGAGAGGGAGCTCTCATTGAATCAAAGTGATTTATGATCGCACTTAATGTGCAAATATGTAACTAGGACACAAAGTCGCCTATTTGGTTGTCTGTTCGAGCAGCTTGTTTGTTTGCCCACATCGCTGCCAAAGAGGAGGAGAGAATGGGGAGTAGGACGAATCCCTTCCTGGTGCTGCTTTGACCAACATTTGCTTAAGCAGGCGTGTGAAAATTGACCATTAGCAATGCAATATATTCTCAATCTCAGTATGATATAACTTGTTGGCAGCGCCATAAGTGTGTGTGTATGTGAGTGTGTGTGAGAGAGTGTTGGTGTGTGTGTGTGTGCGTGCGTGTCTGTGTGTGTGTTAGTATGATAATTGGTGTAAATGCCGCAAAGCATTGGCAGGGGACAAACAGACGTTGCCTAGCACTCTGTGTCTCCCTCCACACTGTGTGTCTCCATCCAGCTCCTTCTCTTTCACTCTTTCACTCACTCGCTCTTCTCTCTGTCTCACTCACAGACACTCACATGCGTTTAATATGCAGCTGCATAACTTATGGCAATGGCAGCCATTAATTTGAGTATGCCGAGTTCCAGCAGCACAGTCGCCAGAATGTATGGGGTGTGAAAGGTGGCATGTGGCAGGTGGCAAGGCATTGAGTGGAGCTGCAAGTGGTTGGGGAATCAAACGTTGCATAGCCACAGGCGCACGTGCGTGACCAGAGCATACGTCCAGACAAGGCAGTTGCAATGCCTACGAAGAAACACCACATAACACTATATATATATATATATTTTATTTTAATTTGTTTAACAAAAGCCAACACGGAAAGCGAAAGTTGTGGTCTCTCTTTGCCAGGTCATTTTGTTCGTCTGATACTACGTCTGTCCAAATGTCTGTCATATATTTTTTCCTTTTTGTTTTGTATGTCGATTGTTCGTTGTTTGGTGTTTTGTGGCAGGCAGTAGGCAGAAGAAGACAGCATGACATGGCATGGCATCCACAGCATCTTCATCATTACGATCGCTTCATTTGCCTTATTCAATCTGGCACACGTTTCACAATAGTTCCAGTTGGAGTCGAGAGCATGGGCAGCCGAAGGAGGCTGAAGGCAGCTCAGTGGGTGCAGGAAATCACAATGGAAGCAACAAAACAATATGCAAACAATTTTTACCATTACATGACTGAAATACACAAAATACCAAAATAGGAAAGGACAGACGACAACAACAACGGTACAAGCGACGCATTTATGGTCACGTGCGATGCACACACACACACACACACCACACTAACACACACACAGAACACTAATACACACATAGGGATTGAGAACTGACCAGAACTGTTTGGCGTATAAAAATGGCTTGCAAAATGGCAGAGAGCGACAGGAAGATGGCGAAGGCGAACTACGAGTTGCCTACGAGTTCGGATTTAGACTCCACTCTGCTGTATCCCCTCAGCCCCCTCAACCAACTCTACCAGGCCTAGCTGTTGTCCATTTCCCACACCTCACACAATTTATATTTATAGATATCTGTATGTTAGTAATTCTATTCTATTTCTCCAGCAAGCCATTCCATTTATTATTTGTTCTCGCCTTGCGTGGGTCAGAAGAGAAATAAAAAAAAGATTGTTATTTAATAAAATTGTTATAGCGCCAAGGGCGTATTGTGGTCAAAAGAGTTGGACCAGAAGGCCAAATGCGACGTTCAAGTATTTGGCAAGGTCTCAGCTCGCATCTCGCCACTCGCATCTGCTTTGCATATTAATTAGTTGGTCATTTGAAAGTTTCTCGTGCACTTTTACTAAACTAACCCTTTTTTATTGGGCATGTCTTGACTTGATCGACATTTTTGCCTCGCACAAAAACTTGGCTTGTCATGGCGACAATGTCTTCCTCTCTGCAACCGAGTGTGAGTATGGATGTGTGTCTCTGTGTGTGTGTGTGTAATCGTGCGTGGGCAGCCCGTCTATGTATGCGTGTATGTGTGTGTTGTGTGTGTATTTGTGTGTTCACCCCTTCAGTGATTGATGATGCACTGGGTGGCCAACGAGCACTTGCCAATATGTTGGCCAATCTACAGTTGACAAGCCAATTATAATATGATTTGGACATTTTCCATATACGTATAAAACTTTAACATAAAAACAACCTCAGCAGAGAGCAAGTTTAACATATCAATTAGAACATTTTCTACCTATGTCAAAGTTATAACAGTCGTTTGGTATAACAGCTAGGAAATTGAAAAAGATATAGTTTGGAGATACTCTCCGATATGTTATCAACAGTGTAAAGTGATTTCGTTAAGTTAACTTCAATCGTATATAACTGACAGTGTAGATAAGTAGCAAATTTGTAAAAGGAAATTTGATAATTGACGTTAAGTTTAGCACAAATCATTCCTCGTTCAATTATTCTTAGCGAAGACATGAACCATGCTATTTGATATTTTTCTTATACGACTTTAACTGTTATTAACACTCTACTGTCAACATAAAAATATAAGGGTAACAAAATATTTCCAAAAATTAAATATCCCAGCCTAGTTAAATATTATCAAATACAACCCCTTGCGATTGGACATATTTTTCAACACAGTTTTCACTTTGTTGCCTATAATTTCTTATAAAAAATATCAATGCTCTTTAATGTAAAGCGATACGAATTTAAAAATTTAAAATTTAAAAATCTTCAAAAAAAAAATTTAATAAAAATTTGGAAAGCCCTCATAAGTCATTTTTTATACAGATCTTTGCTTGTTGAGGCGTCCAAAACTTAATGACTTACTTTGAACAATCCTTGAATGCAGTTTTGTTTTGTATGTCGAAACTTGCAAAACTTGACATCAAACTTGAAAATCGGTTGAGAATTGGGAAAGTTATGGCCGATCGAAGTTTTCAATGCCCTAACAAGCGATTTTTTCATACAGATTTGGGCTTATGGAGGGGTCCGAAAATGAAGGTCTTAATTTGAACAATCTTTGAATACAGTTTTGTTTTGAATGTCAAAACTTGAAAAAATTGCCATCAAACTTGACAATCGGTTGAGAATTGGGAAAGTTATGGCCGATCGAAGTTTTGAATGCCCTAACAAGCGATTTTGTCATACAGATTTGGGCTTATGGAGGGGTCTGAAAATGAAGGTCTTAATTTGAACAATCTTTGAATGCAGTTTTGTTTTGAATGTCAAAACTTGAAAAAATTGCCATCAAACTTGAAAATCGGTTGAGAATTGGGAAAGTTATGGCCGATCGAAGTTTTGAATGCCCTAACAAGCGATTTTTTCATAGAGATTTGGGCTTATGGAGAGCTCCGAAAATGAAGGTCTTAATTTAAACAATCTTTAAATGCAGTTTTGTTTTGAATGTCAAAACTTGAAAAAATTGCCATCAAACTTGAAAATCGGTTGAGAATTGGGAAAGTTATGGCCGATCGAAGTTTTGAATGCCCTAACAAGCGATTTTTTCATAGAGATTTGGGCTTATGGAGAGCTCCGAAAATGAAGGTCTTAATTTAAACAATCTTTGAATGCAGTTTTGTTTTGAATGTCAAAACTTGAAAAAATTGCCATCAAACTTGAAAATCGGTAGAGAATTGGGAAAGTTATGGCCGATCGAAGTTTTGAATGCCCTAACAAGCGATTTTTTCATACAGATATGGGCTTATGGAGGGGTCCAAAAATGAAGGTCTTAATTTGAACAATCTTTGAATGCAGTTTTGTTTTGAATGTCAAAACTTGAAAAAATTGCCATCAAACTTGAAAATCGGTTGAGAATTGGGAAAGTTATGGCCGATCGAAGTTTTGAATGCCCTAATAAGCGATTTTATCATAGAGATTTGGGCTTATGGAGGGGTCCGGAAATGAAGGTCTTAATTTGAACAATCTTTGAATACAGTTTTGTTTTGTATGTCAAAACTTGAAAAAATTGCCATCAAACTTGAAAATCGGTTGAGAATTGGGAAAGTTATGGCCGATCGAAGTTTTGAATGCCCTAACAAGCGATTTTTTCATAAAAATTTGGGCTTATGGAGGGGTCCAAAAATGAAGGTCTTAATTTAAACAATCTTTGAATGCAGTTTTGTTTTGAATGTCAAAACTTGAAAAAATTGCCATCAAACTTGAAAATCGGTTGAGAATTGGGAAAGTTATGGCCGATCAAAGTTTTGAATGCCCTAACAAGCGATTTTTTCATAGAGATTTGGGCTTATGGAGGGGTCCGAAAATGAAGGTCTTAATTTGAACAATATTTGAATGCAGTTTTGTTTTGAATGTCAAAACTTGAAAAAATTGCCATCAAACTTGACAATCGGTTGAGAATTGGGAAAGTTATGGTCGATCGAAGTTTTGAATGCCCTAACAAGCGATTTTGTCATACAGAACTGGGGTTATGGAGGGGTCTGAAAATGAAGATCTTAATTTGAACAATCTTTGAATGCAGTTTTGTTTTGAATATCAAAACTTGAAAAAATTGCCATTAAACTTGATAATCGGTTGAGAATTGGGAAAGTTATGGCCGATCGAAGTTTTGAATGCCCTAACAAGCGATTTTTTTATACAGATTTGGGCTTATGGAGGGGTCCGAAAATGAAAGTCTTAATTTGAACAATCTTTGAATGCAGTTTTGTTTTGAATGTCAAAACTTGAAAAAATTGCCATAAAACTTGACAATCGGTTGAGAATTGGGAAAGTTATGGCCGATCGAAGTTTTGAATGCCCTAACAAGCGATTTTGTCATACAGATTTGGGCTTATGGAGGGGTCTGAAATTGAAGGTCTTAATTTGACCAATCTTTGAATGCAGTTTTGTTTTGAATATCAAAACTTGAAAAAATTGCCATCAAACTTGAAAATCGGTTGAGAATTGGGAAAGTTATGGCCGATCGAAGTTTTGAATGCCCTAACAAGCGATTTTTTCATACAGATTTGGGCTTATGGAGGGGTCCGAAAATGAAGGTCTTAATTTGAACAATCTTTGAATACAGTTTTGTTTTGAATGTCAAAACTTGAAAAAATTGCCATCAAACTTGACAATCGGTTGAGAATTGGGAAAGTTATGGCCGATCGAAGTTTTGAATGCCCTAACAAGCGATTTTTTTATACAGATTTGGGCTTATGGAGGGGTCCGAAAATGAAAGTCTTAATTTGAACAATCTTTGAATGCAGTTTTGTTTTGAATGTCAAAACTTGAAAAAATTGCCATCAAACTTGACAATCGGTTGAGAATTGGGAAAGTTATGGCCGATCGAAGTTTTGAATGCCCTAACAAGCGATTTTGTCATACAGATTTGGGCTTATGGAGGGGTCTGAAATTGAAGGTCTTAATTTGACCAATCTTTGAATGCAGTTTTGTTTTGATTATCAAAACTTGAAAAAATTGCCATCAAACTTGAAAATCGGTTGAGAATTGGGAAAGTTATGGCCGATCGAAGTTTTGAATGCCCTAACAAGCGATTTTTTCATACAGATTTGGGCTTATGGAGGGGTCCGAAAATGAAGGTCTTAATTTGAACAATCTTTGAATACAGTTTTGTTTTGAATGTCAAAACTTGAAAAAATTGCCATCAAACTTGACAATCGGTTGAGAATTGGGAAAGTTATGGCCGATCGAAGATTTGAATGCCCTAACAAGCGATTTTTTCATAAAGATTTCGGCTTGTGGAGGGGTCCGAAAATCAAGTTCTTAATTTGAACAATCTTTGAATGCAGTTTTGTTTTGAATGTCAAAACTTGATAAAATTTCCATCGAACTTGAAAATCGGTTGAGAATTGGGAAAGTTATGGCCGTCGAAGTTTTGAATGCCCTAACAAGCGATTTTTTCATACAGACGTGGGCTTATGGAGGGGTCCGAAAATGAAGGTCTTAATTTGAATAATCTTTGAATACAGTTTTGTTTTGAATGTCAAAACTTGATAAAATTTCCATCGAACTTGAAAATCGGTTGAGAATTGGGAAAGTTATGGCCGATCGAAGTTTTGAATGCCCTAACAAGCGATTTTATCATACAGACGTGGGCTTATGGAGGGGTCCGAAAATGAAGGTCTTAATTTGAACATCCTTTAAATGCAGTTTTGTTTTAAATGTCAGAAACATGTACAAATTGTCATCAGTCTTGAAAATAGGTATAGATTTGACAAAGTTATACCCTGATTAAGTTTTTATAAAATAAGTGTTAATATTATCAAATTGCATTTGTTTAAATACTTTTGCGTTTATTTTCATTTCACCGTAATTTGCAGTTTGTTGAGTGTATATTTCCACAATGTTCGTAAATGTGCTGCGCTTCGTTATGTCCTTTAGGATTTGTCGCCTGAGTTCCAAAGAGTTCTTACCTTTACCTTAATTATTCCATCTCAGATGTAGCAATCCTTGTGTCTGGAAGTCGGGTGTAGTTTGTACCTGTTGAACTTGTATGCAGTTGCTTTTAGCTGAGTCAGCTGTTGCATGAGATCCCTTAGCATATGTTGGGCAATTTTCGTTTTCCTAATGAGTGTTTCTAGGGCAAGCCCTCCCATATCCTCGAGGTCGATAAGAGTGGGACGAGGCTGTAAGCCGCCACAACCTCTGCAGGCCTTTGGCGGTTGTGTGACTGCTGCGGTTGCCACTTTTGTCTTATCAGTATGCGACATTTTTGCACTAGTTTATAGCTACTTTTTCTACACACGGCACCGATAAGAGCTCAACTTACTTGGCCGCTGGGGCTGCTTTCTCCTCTACTGCTGTTGCTGCTTCACTGGATCCGACTGATATCACTGGTGTCGCTGGCTCAACGTTTTTATAGCAAACGGGTAAACGTATCAAGCGCGTCAACTGCAGTCAGTCCCCACCACCATCCCCACTACAACTCCCCGCACTCACCGACTCTGCTGCCCTTGACTGTATGTCATTTAATGTTTGCTCAGTCAACGTTGGCAAACGTTTAGTTCGCGTTACGTTGCCGCTGGCGGTGACTTTGTTTGTGTTCAGATTACCGCTAGAAATTTAATAGACAAAGTGGTATTTTTTTTAAATAATTTTTAGTAATTATTTTTATATTTGTTAATAATCTTTTTTCTTTTATTTTGTATTTTTACATTAATAGTATTTACTTTGTAGTATTTGTTTGTGCTAATTATATTGTTAAACATAAAATGTTGATTTGTTTGTGACCTTTTTTTGTTAATCATATATTTTGGTTTTTGTTTTTGTTTTTGCTTTTGCTTTCGATTTTCATTTTTGTTGTATTGCATTTTGATTGTAATTATATTATTTCATTTAAATGTTCTGCTTTCTTTTGATTTGTTGACATTGCAATGTGGTGCTGCAACATTTTTTGTTAATTTCATTTGTTCTTAATAAATTCGTAAAATTCGATGTTAATTTTAATAAACCATTCATTACATATTATATTATATAAATAAATGCGTATAAAAAACAGATAAAAAATACTGCAGCGCCTGCGTTTCGAGTACTTTTTATCATTATTATTAAAATATATGTATGATATATATTGTACAAATCAAATGTTTAAGTGCTGCATATTAATTCTATGTTGTTATTAAAACATTTGCATTTGTTGTTAAATTTGTATAGAACTAACGCTGCAGCAAATGAAACTCGAAAGTACAGACTTTATTTTGACTTTTGTCTTGGTTGTCAAAAGGTAACTATATAAATGCCCGCGACTGTTGACTTCAGTTGCTTTTAGAGATTCATACTTCATAATACTATTTTATGTTCTTATATGGTAGACTTTATCTTTTGCTGATTTATTCAATTAGTTATTGTATATTTTGTTAATATGATTTATCTCTGTTCGATTTCAATTTGATCTTAAACAAATTTTGGCACATGGTTTCCGAAAGTTTTTACTATGGAGCTCTCTGGCTAAATTTCCTCATTTTGTTGTTGCTAGATTAAAGTACAGCTAATTTTTTCTGGTTAATATTCGATACAAACTAACATTATTTTTGTGTTCTTATTTTGTTTGAAGTTGTAGTTTAGATTCTCTGCCTGGCCACCTTCTTTCTGTCTGTCTGTCAATCTGAGTGAATATTTGATTATTTTATTTGATTTCTATAATTAATTTCAATTCGTTTTTAAAAACATTTATCTACAAGTTGACGAACGACAGTTTATTGTAATGGAAACACTAAATTCTGTGTTGTATATGTGTTTGAGTGTCTGAGTGTCATATCATTATATGAATACTGACTCGATTCAGCTGGCGTTTTATTCGTATGAATACATTGAATACATTTAGTTAACATTTCTCATTTATTTTACATAATATTTTGAATTCTATTATTTTCTTTCGTTTTTGCTTTGCTTTTTCACTTTTCTCAGTCAATTTGTTTTTTTGTTTCTTTTTGTTTTCTTTTGGAATATTTACAGATAGATAACAACTAGATAGATTTGTGTGGGTGTGTGTGTGTGTGATTTTGATAGAATTGTGTCTGTATGGGTTGTATATATACATAAGATAGTCATACATGAGTACATACTTTAGACATATATGTATAAATTTGTACACAACATGTATATGCATGTTTTGAGTTCAAATTTAGTTTTCTTCCCAAATCCCAAACTCAGTTACATGTAATAAAACAATTGAAATGAAAGTATCGAAAATCAATCGAAATACAACCTCTCTCTAAATCGAGTTCGATAAGTTTGTATGCAACTAGTTGTATCAGGATTAATACACAGTTTAAGTTAGTATTCAATTAGTAATCGAGTTAGTAGTTCGAGTTACCTTAGTCGTTAAGTACTTAATGCTAAATTAGTAGATTTTGTTAGATTAGAATGCATATATTTATGTCTGTATGTATGTATGTATGTGTTGTGTATATTTATAATATAGGGTATACTTATAAATGTATGTACAACATCTTGGAAGTTCGATAACTGACCTGGGTTCTGGTGGCATGCACCTTACAACATGCACAAATCGTACGAATATTACCTAATATATTTATATATATATTATATATGTACGTAATATCTATGGTTATATGGCTCTATGGTATATGGTAATGGTATATAAGTATGTATATACGGTTGTTATATGAGAGCATTACATATATTCGGTAGTAGTTTAATGGCATTGGTTGGGGAAATGGAGAGTTATCAAATGGGATTGTGTATTTTATTATCATATTATAGGATGTTTGTGCAAGAATTTTGATATTTTGATTGTCCGAAAGTTGTTTTTTCATTGTGTTTAATTCTCTTTGGGGGTGGTTTTGGATTCTGGATTTATTCAAGCTGATTAAAGAAGGGAGTTATTCGGGGGCTCAAGACTGATTGTGGACTTAAGGTAAAATGGAAAACGGGCAACGGTTAACGGATAATGCTTAACGGGTAACGGTTGTAACGGATTCAAGTGTTGATTTGGCATTACATAAATCGAGGTACTAAAACGGCTTATCTGTTTCTATACCCACAAACAAACTCAAAAACAAAAACGATTCGATAACAATCGATAACACTCGATAACTAACGAGTGTTGCCCAATACGTGTTCTTTTCAGTGCTTGCTCTGACTTCTGTTGACCTGACCTCATCCTAAGTGCTGATCTTGACTTGATCTTGATCAGATCTTGCCAATGTCTCACACGGATATCGAATAGTCCGATTTCTCGCTAAGCAATTTCTGGCCTGGAGCGGGTGAATGTTGCTGTGGGCGTTGCTGCTGTGCTTGCAGTGGCTGCTGCTGTTGCGGTTGCGGTGACTTTGAATGTGCTCGCTTATGTGGCGGCTGCTGTGGTTGACGTTGCTGTTGCTGCTGCTGTTGATGTTGCTGTTGCTGTTGTTGCTGATGCTCCTGCTGCAACTGCGAGGTGGTTGAGTTTGGACGCGACCACAGAGACGAGCGCTGTCCGAGCTTCAACTTCTTGATTGTGTCCACATCGCACTCGACCTCGGCTAATTCTATGTGCTCGCCGGCATCCCGCTCACTGCCATGATGGAAGGCACCAGAGGTGCATTCGGCCTGCAGCTGCAGCGGATGCAGAGTGCGCAGTATGCCCGCTCTGCATATGCATGTGCATGATGTGTGGAAGGAGGAAGAGGAGGAAGAGTATCCATAGTTGGTTTTGTGCATACTTTTCAAGCAACCCCACACAGTATAATATAGAGACTTAGTTGTGTTCATAGATAGATGTGTTGTTTTGTTCTTGTTCTTGTAGTAGTATTTGTTGTTGTTCTGGTCGGTGGTGGTGTTGTGGTGCGGCGGCTGTGCTCGGCTTTAGTGAGCACCCTCGGGACCACACACCTCACCGTATGCCAAGTCTCATGTCTGATCAATGGGATCCATATAGGTGCACGATATCTCGCCGCTATTATAGCCAAAGGCGCTGCTGCCATCCGGCCCACCCATGATGCCAATACCTCCGATGCCACCGATACTACCTATACCCCCGATAATACCGATACCATCTCTTAGGTCACCTATATCCCCAATATATTCATCCCCCCCGTTGGCCGTATCCTATTTGGGCAACGGCAGCGGTAACGTTGGTGCCGTAAAGAACTTGGAGGATAACAGAGCCGTCGATGGATTCAAGAGAGCGGTGCCAGAGACACCACTCTGATGATGGTGCTGGTGCTGCTGCTGCTGCTGATGATGATTGCTGTGGTGTGGCTCATGCACATTGTGGGGCATTATGGACTTGTGGGGTATGGGTCGAAACTGTGAGGAGGGCGGCATGCAAGTGACGGGCACAACAGATGCTAGGGTACTAACACCTCCATCCAAGCCCAACAGCTCGGACCCGTTGACATGCGTGGACGACGATGGCTCGAGCTGATGGAGCTTGGGCTGGATGAGCAACGGTTGCTGTTGCTTCAAACTACTGCTACTACTGCACTGGGTCTGGTTCTGGTTCTGGTTTTGGGTTTGGGTCTGATTTGAGTTGGGATTCTGGTTTTGACTATTCTGTAGTTGTTGTTTGTGGAATTGTTTCTGCTGTTGTGTGCTGATCGATGGCGATTTCACCAATGTGGGTATATGACATTGAATGGAATCTTGTGATTTGAATGTGCTCGAAATGGACTTGAGATTGCCAGTGCCAGTGCCAGTGCCAGTGCCGGAGCTGGAGCCATTGCGTGGCGATAGAATTTTGTTGGAGTTGTTTGTCGATGTGTTTGTGTTTGAGACTGAGTTAGTGTTTGTGATGATGTTGTTGTTGCTTTTGTTGCTGTTGTGATGACGCGGTGTTGTATTGGTGGAAAACTGATATTGCTGATGATGATACCTGGAGCGACCGCGTCGTGGCAATGATTTTTGTTCGGACATTGGTGACAGATCAGAGGATGTGCTTGATTGTGCTCCATGGTAGATGATGCCTGCATCGCACAGACCAATTTCAAATTGGATTTGTTTTGGAATTGTTTTGTTGATATTTTTAAAAAGAGAGCGAAAGAGAGAGAGAGAGAGAGAAAGAAAGAAAAGAAAGAAAGATAATACGGGATATACATACAAATACAGATGTTGTTCAATGTTCTTGGCAAGGTTGGTTATAAGGGATTCCAAAACATATAAACAAGTAGACTTACAAAATAGCTTAAAAACTAACTAAATATCTCTCTTGACTGGACTTTAAATTCAGATCTCGATTTGCGAATTTGGTATGATGTTTAAGATGGAATCTTAAGTCTTTGATTTACTCTCTTTGGTCGAATCGAATTGATACAAAATTGGTCTACTACAGATAAGTTATCGATATGTTGTGATTTGGAAAATGTTGTATTAGTCTCATGTCGGAGTCTGTAATACAAGATATCACAAAAAGAAAAAGAGAAAGAGATAGGGAGAAAGTGAGAGAGAGAAAGACCAAGTAGATTACTCCATCTGTTGATGGCCAAAGAACACTATGGACTACAAAAGCAAATCCGGGTGGGAAATTTTTACTATTTTCTTCATGACATGAATATTTTTATTGATTGATCTCCCCTGGCGGGATCTCCTAAGGTTACGAAGGATATTTCTACTCACTGTGCTTGATTTTTCCCTCATGCTGATTGGAAGACTCGGTGCGACTGGACGTCAGTTGATCCTGATCCGATTCAGATTCCTCACTCTCTGGCTCAGTTTTTCGTGAGTGGCGTCGTCGATTCTTGGACTGCACAGAGAATGAGTTTATACAATTAGTTGGAATTGTTAAGTGAAGGTGACTATGGCGACTATAGCGACTACAAAAGCGCTTTGGGATGGACAACGCTTTCAAATGAAAAGGAAACGAAAACAATAAGAAAGGATTCAACTCAAGATTGACATGTGACAGAGGACAGAGAGCGCGTTGCTCAGTGTCCTCCACGATACGATACGTCTATGGCATTGCACTTAAGAGAACTGAATATGGGATTGATGGGAAAGATTGGAAAGAAGATGAAGAAGAAGACACGAGCAGAGTAACTAAGAAGTAGAAGTTAAAGTGGAAGTGGAAGAGGTAGTGTGGAAGAAGAACATAAAAAGCACGTAGTATTTGTTGGACTATACAAAAGTACACACTAATTGTAGAGTGCCCCCTGCTCTGTACACGTACACAGAGAGAGGGGACTACACACGAATTGAAATAGTGAGAGAGAGAAACAGAGAAAGAGAGAGACGAAGAGAGAGATAGAGAGCTAAAATCAAAGAAATGAATAAACAAACGCACGATATTATGAAACGGTGAGGTCTGATAATAATTATGAATTGTCTTTTGTGGACGTTGGTTATGATGGTGGTGGTAATGGTGGGTGGTGGTGGTTGTTGTTGTTGTTGGTTTTAGTACCGCAGCTGGTGGTGGTGACGAGCAGCCCTCGGCCAGCGCCCTCTCATGGTACATGAACGAGTGCAGCAACGTATTGGCCGGACCGCCATGATGGGGCTGTGACAAGTTGCCAGCCTCCGACAATTGGAAGGTGGCATATGGCGAAATGTCCTCAGAGGTTTCTGCGAAAGGATATATCCTCAGGCTAAGTTAGAGCTCAACACGTTCAACTTAAGGCTGCTGCACTTACCCGGAATCTTCTCATTGTTCTGCATGGAAACCTTGTGGATGGTGGCATAATATCGTTCACGCTGCGCCGCCTCCGAATTGGCACGATTCTCAAGCGATTCCTTTTGTATATGGTTGCTTTGTTCTATTTCATTAAGAGAGAACACGAATTCTTATTTAATATATGTGCATAAATATATATTTAGTTGGTCTTAATAATTAAAGAAATAAATTGACTTACTGTGCCGATAACAGATGATGACCAGGGCAATGGTGCAGATCATGCCGGAGACAGCAGCTATGCTAGGTATCAGCAGATTGATGTTGCCATAGAAGACACTCGGACCCCTCTGGCCACGCTGCACAATCTCTGGTGGGGGCGGATCGCCATCCTTGGTGAGCGTGACAAAGCTGAACTCCGCCTGCGAGACTCCTGCAACATTATGGGCTTCCATGCGCAGCTGATACAGTGTCGAGGACTGCAGATTGGATATGACTACGCGCCGCTGCGGCTTAAGGGCATTTGAAACTACAATCAAGAAAAAACAAAAAGAGGCATGTTTTGGGATTCCGTTAACAAAGAGACCTTCACCTCACCTAGTATCCATTCCTTGTCGGGATCATCAGTGACAGCTCGATACTGCAGCACAAAGTACATCAAGGGGCAGCCATTGTCTGGCCAAGTGTGCAGACGAATCAATACCGAGGTGGAGTTGGGAGCCAGCAGACTGGTGGTAGCCGGCAGACCCGGTGCCTGTCCCTGGGTGCGCACATGCAACATCACGCTGGCTGGCGAGGTACCCACCTTGTTGTGGGCATTCAAGTGAATCTGATAGGTGCTGCCGCAGACCAAACCCTTCAGCTCGTGGCTAGAGGCGTGACGGGACAGCTGCATCTCATCCGTGTTGCCGGTGGCACGACGATAAAACAGAGTGTAGCCAGTGATGGGAGCGTTGCCAGTGAAGCCACACTTCCAGTGCATTAGTATGCTGCTCGATGTGGCGCTGGTCACGTATAGCACCGGAGCAGAGGGCGGCACCTGCACCAGCAGCATGTGGGTGAGGCGATCGGTACCGATGCCATTGTCCACTTGGCAGCTATAGTTGCCACTATCCGCCAGCTGCAGGCTGGACATGATCAGTTCACCTGTGTCCAGCATCTGTGCATTCTGCAAGCTGCCTTGACGCAGTGCCACATCCGCCTTGAACCATTCCCGCTTCGGTTTACCCACCACCGTGCAGGGCAGTGTGACCGTCGAGCGCCAAGGACGCACCACAGGACCGCCGAAGGAGATGATTCTGGCCGGTACACGATTTGTGGTTATCTGTGAGGCAACCCGCGAGCTCTTTCCCTCGCCCACTCGAGTTGAGGCCGTCACCCAGAACTGATACTCCATGTGGGGATGTAGATTCTTGGCCTCGTAGTAAGCTTGCTGCGAGGGGAGACTCCTCTTCTCATTGTTCAACTCCTCGCGGCCATTGACCACGCGTGTGTAGAGACTGTACTTGGTTATGACGCCATTGGGTTCATTGGGAGGCAGCCAGGACACGTAAAGGGACTGGGGAGAACTGACCACCACCTTGATATCGGCAGGTGCTTCGGGCACATCCTCCTCGGTGTGGCAGTAAAGTGGTTTCGACAAGACGCCATCTCCCATGCGAGTGTGAGCCAGAACCTGTATGCTGTAGTTTGTGTACTTGCGTAGTCCTGTGAGAACTGTCGTAAGGGCAGTGGTTTTCCGAGATTCCACCTCATCCTTGTTGGGCACAATGTCATCAATGATGGGTTCGAAGATCAGCTTGTACCCCTGCAGCAATCCATTTGTGTGATAGATTGGAGGTGGTTGCCAGGACACCTGCAGCGACTGCGAGGTCAAGGCGGCACAGCGCACGTCCTCCGGTGGCCGACTAGGCACATCCTCCATGGTCTGGGCGGCAGTTGGCTCAGAAAGTGGACCAGGGCCCACCTGGTTGAAGGCCTGTACAACGATGCTGTAACGCGCGAACTTGGAAAGACCGCTGAGCAGCACCTCCCCATTACCGCCCTCGCCATCTCCAGAAACGGACGTAAAGTTGTAGGCCGTATTGCCCGAACTGGCCAACTTATAGCCCACATTATAGCCTTGTATGTCACCATGACGCAGCTCTGGCAGCGGTGCCACCCAGCTGATAAGCAGCTCAGTGGAGGAGAGTGGTCTAGCGGATAAACTAAGTGGAGGTCCTGCTGGTCGTTGGGGTTCTGTGCGCACAATCAACTCCTGGCTGGGTGCACTGCGTCCAGCATTGCCCTCGGCTATGACACGGAAAGAATAACGAGTCGCTGGTTTCAGATTCTCTATGAGTGCATTATAGCTAGGCGGATCCTTGACCTCCAGATGTTGCCACTGATCAATGAAAAGAACAGCTGCAAAGGAAACTCTCAAAGTCAGTTTTAGGAGGAAAGACAAGACTTATTTGCGACTTACGGTCCGCTTCGCGGTACTCCACAATGTATTTCGACACATCACCAGTACTCAGTGCCTTGGGTTGCCATTTGAGGTTCACAGAGCGACTGCTGATCATGGCTGCTTCCAGAACACTCGGTGGCTGAGGAGGCTCCTGGACCTGCAGTTGCACCAGCTGCTGATCGTTGCCATAGAGATTGGTGGCACGACAGAAATACGGGCCACTGTCGGTGGCATCCACAGTGCGGATCTGCAGCTCGGCCGAAACGCCATCTGGAGTCGCCTCCTGCTTAACCGATATTCTATACAAGATTGGGAATTGACAATTTGAAATATTGCCAGTTCATTGCACACATTTAGAGACTCACTTGTAATTGGTTGATGGATTCAATGTATTCTTGCCCGAACGCATCCACACAATGTTAATCGGCTTGTCGCCGCTGACGGCGCATTGTAGGAGCGCCGTGTCCCCCTTCTTGACAGTAACCGAACGGGAAGTGGAGCTGAAGTACGGTGAGGCTGCAATTACAATATTTCGCATTTTAATAATGTCGACTACAATAGCTCAGGCGGCAAGGGGAGGGGCAGCAATTGCAATTACAATTGCAACAGCATCGCAATCCCGAGAGACGTCGGCGTTGCAATTAACAAAATTGCCATGACTCGTTCCATTAGGCAGCTGCCCCTCCCACTTCCCTTTCCCTACCATAAAGGTACTTACAGTTCACTTTCAGCTGTATGACCTTTCCAATGCCCGTGCCAATGCCATTGTTGGCCTGACACAAATAGAAGCCCTCGCGATCCTCCTTCACGTGCTGTAGCAGCATTGAGCCATTGCCCAGGAGCTTGGTAAAAGGACGTTCTCGAACCTCCTCGTATTCACCCGATTTGCTACCTATTTTATTGAATATTTATTTGATAATAAAAAAGATTAATATATGAGACCAAATATAGTATAATCCCATAAAACATAACCAATTTAATGGGAATTCGATTAATTATATATTCTCTATATATACCTGTTGCCTTCTTCCATACAATGCTGGGCGTGGGCACGCCCTGTGCCTGACAGTGCAACATAATGTGGCGATTCCGTTCTACATTCGCATCCACTGGCTCCACAATCCAACGAGGCGGCACTATGGGGCGTATACGTAATAAATTGAGTTTATAATTGATGTTGGGTGTTTTAGAATACACAAACTATTCAACAAAATTATTAAAATAATATATCTCTAAAACATACAGAAAAGTAATGAGGTTGAGCGAAATATGCAGAGTAGAAAGAGAGACAGATAGATAGCGAGAGCGTGAAAGGAAATGTGAAAAGTTCTGGCAAATTAAAAAACGGCAAAATATTTTCATTTGGGTTTCTGTCTATTATCAATTTGCTGAGCATAATATTAGATTGGTTTAAAGGAATTGTAGCTTAATAATAATAAGAAGAAGAACATGAACTTTCAACTAATATACATTTTGGGTATAATTCACAACTGATTTAGAATCATTTTTAGTTTTGCGTTGAAAATGCAACTGAATCAAAATTGAACCTAAAAAATAAGTGAAATCGAATTCTGGTTGGACTTTTCATAAATTTGAGGTCTCGTTTGTGTGCAAGGAGATTTTCATAGTCATGTTTAAATTATTTACGATAATTTTATTTTTGTTGTTATTGATATTTGCCCCGCGCTCTGCGCCTTGCTGTGTTACAAAAATAGATTTTCTCTATTGTCCTTGTTAGCTTCTCATCTGGCGGCACAATAAATGATTAAACAAAAGCAAAGCATGCCAAAGCTTATTTGCAAAAATGTTTACATTACAAAATGATTATAATAAAATGCGCAACATAATTTATACATTAATGTTTAATATGTTCATGAAGAAAAATGAAAGTTGAATTGAAAAGCACGCAAATGTGGAAAGAAACAACAACCCATCGGAAAAAAAGCACAAAACCCCACAAAGG
Organism: Drosophila quadrilineata; assembly: GCA_018150725.1. Taxonomy (NCBI): domain Eukaryota; kingdom Metazoa; phylum Arthropoda; class Insecta; order Diptera; family Drosophilidae; genus Drosophila; species Drosophila quadrilineata. The sequence continues at coordinate 121,073 of JAECWN010000397.1, read as the reverse complement.
CCTTTGATAATTAGTTTTTCAATCGACTTTTCGCACGATTTGCTGGCCACACCCACATCGGCATGCCTTTCAGTAATAATTTATGAGGCCAATAATTGTTTATTTAGGCTTTTTGCATTTACTTTGCAGCCTTTTGTTGGTCGGCCAATAATTAATTGAATACAGCGAAAAGAGGAAGATCGACAAATTGAAAAAAATTTTATTATTATTAAAATTAAATAGTTGTTTCACAAAAAAAGCATTTGCGGTTTTGTATATGGATTGATTTTCGTATGTGTTTATGGCTTGTATTGCATATAAAGCGGGTATTTTATGGGTTTACGACAGCGCGGTTGGTTAATAGCGACTAGTTGGAAAAAATCTTTGCACACAACAGCAGCCTGGGTAATTGGGAATAAAAAATTAACAATATTCAAAAAAAAAAAAAAATTAATCAATTTATTTGCACATATTTCAGAAATAGTTTTCATTCGTGTGCTAAAAATTTCGGTCTGAAAACTGTTTGAAATCTGGCGAATTTAATGGTAAATTAATTTCAGAAACATGCGGGATGGCAAAAAAGCAAGCTTAGAGCAAGCAAATCATATATAAATTTAAATTAAAATTCATTTTGCAAGCATTAAACACATGCTTGTGGCAGCTGATGCCAACAACCAAAGCAACATGGGAAAAATATAACGGATACGAAATGAAAATGGAGGCAATTCATGTTACAGTTGCAGCATGCAAAACGAAACAAAAAACTGTAGCATACTTTGCTGCTGCCACTACATACCGCAAATCGTTCCTAAAATATATGTATATATTTAAAATTGCACTAAAATCATTCACAGCTACTTAAATACGACGATTACATTAGCAAATACTGCGAAGCTTTATATATTTTATGTATATTTATTTTGTATGTAATTTGGTTTCTCATTTTGGCTCTGCAAAAAAGCATATTTATGCACAAAAATTACCAAATACACTCAGAAACACTCGCAAAGGGTTGAAAAAGTATCCACACTCCCATTCACACACACACACACACAGAACAAACACTTGCATAGAGTGTAAGCAATTAGAACCCGAAAACCAAATTGAAAGCAAAAGCAGCACAGCATCTTCTGTGAATTACATTTATATATATTTAATTTTTTCTTCATTTTCATTTAGATTATTATTTTTCTTAATTATGGCCAAGGCACTGCCATTCCATTACTTTTATTATTTTTTATTCTTATTATGATTATTTAGTATAATATTATTTTCAGTTTTCTTTTTAGCTGGCTGATAGAGAAAGAGAGTGGAGAGGGCGGGCAAACAGCAGCCGTTGTGCGCATAATTTTGAAGCTGCAAGTCAAAAATTGGCAAAAACAAAATTGGGATAATTATGTTTATATATGTGTGTTTATAACTATATTAGTGTAAATTTATAGCTAAGCACAACAATTGAGACAGCAACAAAAAGGCAATAAGCGAATAAGCAACTGAATCTTAAGTCGTCTTATATTTGGTCTTATTCAAGTGTTGAGCTTTTGGTTAAATTAAAATACAAAATATAGTTATGACAATGCACGCTCAGTTAAGACTGGAAAAAATATTTAGAAAATTAATTAAATTTTCTACTTCATTTATTTTCTGATTTAGGTACTTTCCCTAAGCGCGCATTTCACAAGCGACACAAGTCGCAATCACTTTGATAAACCTTAATTGTTCGATTCAATAAAAAAGCAGCTTAAATTATATATGCAACTAATTAGTAAATAACTTATATAGTGTAATACAATACTTATTGTGTGAGTTTTTGAGTTTCGCAATAATTTTTATGATAAAGCGTCTAAGAAGCAGTGCAGTTAACAATGTTACCTGGTGATACTCTTCCCAAAAAAATAAAAAAAACCCCACAGCGTGCCAAAGCGTCTTAGGGGTAATAGATTTCTTAATTGTATGTAAGTGTAATGTATTTTTAAAGCAGGGCAATTCTATTTATATTTTCGTGGATTTTTAGCTGATGTTAGTATATATTTTTCTTAATTTGAAAAAGCGTCAAAATCAAAGCACCATTTGCGAAAGAGACACAGAGCTTAGGCAACGTTCAGTTACTTTGGGGGCCTGTCAGATTTGGGCATCAGAGAAGCTGAAGATTTATAGTTAAGATTTTGTTATTATAAGAAATATTAAATTAAAATGTGAACAACTGAAAACGATTAAGAAGCGTTTATCTTCAATACATATCAATCAGCAAGTAAGCAAAAAGTATTTGAATATTTAGTATTGAGGGGCAATCGTGAAATTTCAGTTAATTAAATTGGTTACACTTGTATCTGTGATAGGTGGATGTATGGGTGTGTGTGTGTATAAGTATCTGTAAATGGATGTATGTGTATGTGTTTTGCAACCAAGTACGGTACCTTTGACCTGCAACAGAGCTGTATACTTGATCTCGGCTGCCGGATTCTTGGCCAGACACGTGTATTCACCGGAATGGGTGGCCGACAGCGAAGGAATACTCAACAGCGAACTATACTGATCTAACATGGTGACATTGGCACCCAGCAGCTCGGGCAGCGGTTCACCATCCTTCAGCCAGATCAGCTTGAGTGGCGCATCACCGCGCGAAACACCGCAAACGGTGCGAGTCCGCATGCCTTCGGCGAGGCCATCCTGAAAGGCGAACGGTTCTATGATGGGTGGTACTGTAAGTAGGAGAAAAACAACCAGGGTTTCGTTAAGATCGGCAATTCACAATCATCCGAAGGCTGCAACCAAGGCGAATATGGTTTTCGTTGAGTTTGAATTTCCCACGATGAGCTGCTGTTTGCGATGTTTCCTAATTAAATTTTAATAATGATCTATTTGTACAGAGTATACATATATATATATATATATTTATATATATATCGATATATCAATTATGTTGTAATTATGTACAGCTAAACCTTCGCAGTTTTGTTAAAGGACTTTTTTTGAAATTCTACAGAATACAGAATATTGGATTTATATAATACTTATTTTTACAAACATTCCAAAAGTTAAATTGTGAGTGATTCAGAAAGATAACTAAATGCCGTTTTATCAACACAATTTACAGGTATACAAGAAATATTATTTATATAGAAAGAGAGAGAGTATTAGATTTCGAAAACAAAACATTTGAAATACCATTTCTCAATCTCACTTTTAGTTTTGAATTGTGAACGGATTCAATTTACATTGAACAAAGTGCATACGAAAAACCAAAAATGACAACTACTTTCAACTATGATTATGATTATGAGAGATAATTCGAATATATATTCTTATAGAGAAGTGGAAGGGTATTTATGTATATGCTGAAATCCCGTTAAATTTCTTTACCATTGACCAAAAGTGCCTGAGAGTTTTCCACCTCCGCCGCCGAATTGCGTACGACACACGAATAGTTTCCCGTGTGATCGCTGCCCAGATTATCGATCACCAGAATACTGTTATACTGGTCCACCTGTTTGACGGACATATGCTGGGTGGGATCGATGGGACGGCTATCCTTGCGCCAATTGATGGTCAACGGCAGATCTCCCTTAACGACGGAGCAGGTGAGGGAGGCGCGGTCGCCCATATTCAATTGTAGAATGGAGGTTTGAAAGGGACTTAGACGAGGCGGCACTGTAAGTGGTTGTTGTCAAGGCAAAACATAAGTAAGAAGCAGCATAAACTTAGAAAGGATAAGTACACACACACTTATAACTCCAAAAAATTGTGGGAGTCAATTATGCTGAATTCGCAGCCAGGAAAAAAAAGGGTAACAAATTATGAAAATTTAATCAACGTCGCGCTTCATTAGCACGCGAATTCATTAAGTATAAAATGCATGAAAAATATCACAAAAAAAAATATGGAACAAAAATATAATATAAAAAAGGGTCACATCTTTTTTTTGCTGACTCGCAGTGAGCTTTTACTTCTCCTTTTTTAATTTGGAAACTTTTAAGCTTAGATTATTGCGCATATTTAATTACAGCAAAAACAAATGTCGTCTACATATACCTAAATTAAAAGCAGAAACAAAAGCAAAAGCGAAGGCAACGTAAAATCAAAAGCAAAAGCAAACGAAGTACTTGAAGCGCCACACGATACGGTGTACTTAGTTTGCTGTTAATAATTAAAATGCAATTTTCACTTGGCTACACTCAACGGTTCGTTGTGGGTTGAAGCTCTGCTGCTGAAGTTGAAGTTGTCCTTGTCATCGTGATTTTGCTGTGAAGGAAACTGGCCAAAAATGGGCCGATTTAAATTGTATACTAACCTATGACCGTCACCTCGCCACTTCGTCGGGCGCTGTGACCCTGTTTGTTGCGGGCCCAGCACGTGTAGACACCGGAATCCGTGTGCTTCTGTACCGGACTGATGGTCAGTGAGCCATCCGGCTGTACACGCTGTCGTATATCATCGGGCAACTCGCGTCCGCCACGCTCCCAGTGTATCTCCTCGATGGGATACCCGGCCACTGGGCACTTCAGATTCAACGTTTCGCCCGAAACAGCGGTCACTTTTGGTATAAGCCGAATATAGGGCAGACCTGGCCAAAAGAAGGAGAGAAGATAGGGGAGTTAAAAGCAAAATGTTTTTGGGGCCAATGTAATGCAGCAAATGCTTAAAAGCACATTTTCTGCTCACGTTTGCTCATTTAATAATGCAGCTAAAATAACAACAACAACAACTACTACTACTACAACAGTAATAATAATACACAGAAAGGTTGCCATGTCAGGAATACAGCAGACTATCCTACAACACCACAATATAATATGCATATCCTCATAGCCTATCTCAACTCCAAGCTCCACCAAAACACTTTACATTTGCGTCTCCCTGCAAAACGCGGAAGGAAATAATGCAGCGAGTCCCGGCGTGTTACTGGAAAACATGCTAAAAAAAACCAACTCTGGCTTCTGTTTGTGGGTTTTCTGCAGAATATGCATAATTTCAAGCATGTCAGAGACGTGTGCAATGTCTCTGACCCTTGTTGCTGGCACTGTGTCTGGGGAGGGCAAAAATTATTTTTTTTTGGTTTTTTTTTTTTTTTTGTAATCAGCGCCCATTACAAAGTCGCGTAATCAGCAACAATGCTAAAGAATATTTCCAGCTTAAGCAGCATTTTAGTTTATCATTTACCCTAACTTGTTAAAGTATACTGAGTGCATTCTTTATTTTGGCAATATTTCGAAAATTTCATAATCATTTTATAATTTATCTTTACTACTTGAAGTTCACAAAATGCATATCTGATTTGAAAAGTTGTGTTGAATTCAATATATAAAACTAAACTTTAAATTAATTAACTGAATAATTCAGATAGTAAATCCAACTCTTATTTAATTTGCCTGCTCGGATTTTCTGTCAAGTTGCTTCAGGGTGTTTTCAAGTTTCCCTTTGCCCAGCATTCTGTTAACTTTCAGTGCAAACTTTGAGCACAAACATGGCGTACTTGCATTTCTTTTTTTCTCTACTACATCTCCTTTTTTATGCTGCTGCTGCTGCCGCCATGACTGTCACTCTGTTTGTGTTGCCTTGCGCCTGGCAACGCCATTTTGTTTGCCCGGCGACACAAAAATATTTGATTTCTTGCAAAAACAAGGTGGCAGCATCACAGAGAAACATAGACACACTGTCGGTGGGTGGTTATGAGGGGAGGAGGGGGCACAATCCACCGCAGGGAGCTCCCGCTCGTTTGTGTGCGCCTTGAACAACACTTTAGAGAGCTTGGAAAAGCAAATCTGCAGCCAAAGCAAAGGCATAGACAAGGCTACGAAACGAGAGAGCACTGAAGTACCTAGAGACGTGGTGGGAGGTGGTGTCAGTAGACAGAGTGTAGAGGCAGAGTGTTTACTAGATAGAGTACAAGGCAAAACGCGATGTAAAACAAAATCGAGCGAAACTATGCAACACAAAAAATCACATTGAAAAATATTACAGCACACAGAAGAAGATATAAAAAAAAAGAAAAATAAACTCAGAGCTCTGAAAAACGTTTAAGTGCAAGTCTAAAGTAGCTCAGAAACAGAGAAGGACAGACAGTTCTACTCATATGTATATATTTTATGTGTCTGTGTGACTGTGTTTGTAAATGTGGCACATACCATAAATATTCAAGCGGGCCGCATGCTCCACACGACCCGCACGATTCTCAGCTATGCAAGAGTATTCGCCGCCATCCTCGACCATGACATGGCTTATGTTAACATGACTAATTACATCTCCATGCACCGTGATGTATTGTCCGATCATAAATCTGTGGAAGAGATGATGCAGATGAACAGCTGGCAAAATCAAGAAAATAAAGAACATAAAAAGTTGTATACATATATACATGTCGTATGCGCAATGCGATATACAATTGTTTTTCTTTTATTTTTCCCTAGTTTACATATTTTACAAACACTCTGGCCACTGGCATTAACGAGTCACTACACATTTGTGTGTATGTGTGCGTTTGTTTGCCTCTCAACGAGGCACATCACATATGCAGGCTGACCTAAATCCTTTGGCTCTGGCATGCTTCATTTGTTTTCGACACAACACGGCGTATACGTAACATTGCATTATTCAGCTTGCCAGCCGCCGTAATGAAGGCTGTCCGTTGGGGCCGTCTGTATGTCGAGCTGTCAGGGCTTAGCATAGTTTCTACTCCCGCTTTCAATGTCATGAGCCACGCCTACAATCATACGGCCCTTAGCAACAGCAACAACAGCAGCAAGTGTAACTCTTCATCAGATACGAGTCGGCGCTTAATGCGGCCATTACATTTTGTCTATGGCGAATAATGAAAAAAAAAAGGATTTTATGAGCGCTCAACTTAGCATTAAGTCTGTTTGTTTCGCGATGAACTCCCTTCGCCCCCTCAAGGGATTCGCAGCTCCCCTTCAGCTACGATTGGCAGAGACATTAATTACAGTCAGACAATGTTACGCATGTGGTGCGTCAAGTACTTGCCACACACAACCACATACACACACTAACAGACACAATCGGATTTGTGGCATCTTATTCTTAAGCCGAGTATCTCAACGAACGTCTCATTAGTTTTGTGGGAATATAGAAGAGATACTCCCAACTTTTCAATTGGCATTAGAGAAACAGCAGGCAAAGTAATTACAATTTTAATTAAGTTTGCAACTTGGCCACACGACGGGAGTGGCACGACAGGCATTATCATCAGACTTGCAACAGCTTATGAATGCATTAGCCACATTTCTTTCCTGGTCACAGATTTCCCCAGAAAGTGCCCAAGTCAGCTCAAAAAAAATAAATTTTAAAAATTTTGCTTTCGCTTTTGCCAAAATCTTACTGGGCTTAATGTTGCCGGCTGGAGGTTGCTGGTTGGTGGTTGGTGGTTACCACTTTATGAAGTGGCAAAAAAGCCGCGTGTTGCTTGTTAAAACAACAACTGTAGTTAAATGAAAATGAAGCTCACACGCACACACACACATGCAGAGAAGAGTGAAGATAGTGGAATACATGCTCATAGCTACACCCAGATACTCAAACATGAGCATGGATAGTACGTAGTAACTGCCACACTTGAGCGCACTGAAACAATGCCAGGACAAAATTGCAACAAAGTTACATACATCCGCACATGGCAGACGAGAGTTTCATCCTGCTGCTCCTGCTCATCTCCTCAAGCAGCTTAAGCTACGCCATTGCGGAACTTTGAATGTATGTGTATGTGTGTGTGTGTGTGTGTGTGTGTGCCAGTGTATGAGCAGGATCAAGGGGCAGGACTGTGGCATAAAACGCTTTGGTTGCAACAATATAAACCTAATAGTTTGGCGCGGCTTTTGTGTGCTGTTTTAGCTGATTGTTCTATAAGTCTGCCTGAAGAGAGCAAGGACCACAAGTGTGTGTGGGTGAAAGAGTATGTGTGTGTGTGTGGGTGTGCGTTTGGTTTAATTTCAGTAAAAATATAAAAAACGATCAGACAAACTGCAAGTATAAAGAGATTTAACTGCAACTTAAACAACAGTGTGAACAGCAAAACTTTGGCAACAAACTTACAAAATTATGAATTTAAGTTTTGTGTGAATTTGCCGTTTGCGTGAAACTTATACTATTTAAGCCACCATGGATTAAAATTGCCAAATAATTAAATATTCTTGTCAAATAAAATGTTCAAATAAAAAAGTTATTTTGAAATATATGCAATTTGTAAACTTAAAATATAAAATTTAAATCAAATAAAGAGTAAATCGTTTAAGTCAAAGCCGTGAAATTTATTATATTTTGTAACTGTAATATAAAGTGAATATAATTTTAAATGGATAAAGTGACTTTAAAAAATTAATAATTGCGAACATAAATTTCAAGAACTTAAATAATGTTCACTTAAAATTTTTAAAGGTATAGCCGCACTTTTAGTGAATTAAACTTAAATTTATTTAAATGTCATTGAATGAAATTTTGTGAACTGAACATAATTTGGCTTAAAGCAGTTTATGACCTCTGCAGAGCTAATTCCTTCTAATAGTCGCAACATTTTAAGTCCATTTGCATAACGCTTAAGTCGCTTTGTACTTAAAGAAGATTTTCGTGGGCGCTCGACAAATTCACTTTAATTATCCTCATCGCAGGTGAGGTGAAATTTCTCAGCAACTTTCCATTTTGGTAGTCAAGAGTAGAGTAAACGTTGAACTTATTGCGTTTTATTATTTAAACCAAAATTATACACACACTTGGTGTGTAGAATGCCTGCAGTTGTAGACAGAAGTGCATACGAGGATACTGAGTGGAGGCGCGAAGGGGCGCTATCCACATGCCGCAGACAAACTTTTGCAAATGGCGTAAAATGAGCGTTTGAGTGTTGCGTTACCGTTACCTCGTGCGCGCAATCATTTAATTTCCGCCCCAAGGCGTCTGCCACACAGTCGAGGACCCGGCCCCGGACCAGTTTCAGTTTCAGAATCAGCTTCAGCTTCTGAGTTTCAGCTCCTTACTGAGCCTTTGCTGTCTGTGAGTCTGCGAGTGTCTCTGATGTTTGCCAGCCTGTCTGTCTGTCTGTCTGTCTGTCAGACTGTGTGTCTGTCTGCGATGTGAGCTGACTGCGTGTGTATTAAATAAATACACTTACCAAGTTGATATACCTTTAAACCGAATAATGTAAACCACTTAAAACACGTCTTGTTGGCAATAACAACATGCGACGCAACGAAAATTTATGCAAAATTGCTGAGGCTTGTCAGCTGCCAGGCAAATTAGGTTGCATGACGCCCCAAACAGCAAACAGTCTGCCACATGCCACATGCCACATGCCACTTGCTACTTGCCGCACGCTACACTGCAGGATAATGCCTAACGGCATTATGTGTCAAAATTGTGTTGCTCAAATAACTTTTAAATTAAAGCCACGGGCAACCATTGCAAATATCTGCAAGTTTTCAAACAACATTTCAGTCTAAAGAAGAAGAAGAAGTTGAAGCGGCAGCAGCAGCAGCAGCTGTAGTTATAATCAATTTGTGCCTTGTGGTTGGCAAAAACTCAACACACAAACTCGAACAGGATGCGGAGTGGGCAAGGATGTGCTGACCACTTGACGAAAACATATTCATGAGCAACTGGAGCTGGTTGACAGCATTCTGAGGACTGCATTCTGCCTGCATTTTATGGATATCAAAACTCAATTCCAGCAGCTGTTTGGGCTAGCCATTAAATAAATTAAACAGACAGAATATGTTAAAGAGGAGAGCAAGGATTTATCAGTTATCCATGGCATTTGAATATAAGATTATGTAGATTATAATTTTATGGTGCCATAAAAACAGAGATAGAGTATTTCTCAGCTTGCTATGCATAGCTATTTAGATTTATAAATTATAAATTTATGCAGTGGGCAGCATGTTGCATAAGTTTTAATTAAAATACACAGCTGCAGAGTTGCATCAACATTGAGGACTGACTGTAACTGTACAACATGCAACATGCAGATGGTGGCTAAAATGTTGCCATGATTTTTTATTGCAAAAACCAAGAGAGGGCATGGATGAGGGGTGAATGGCGTAAACTAATGGACAACCAAAGTCAATGTTAATAAAAAGCAGAACTGGAGCTATTTTTTAATCAACAAGAGAAGTCAACAGAGAGAAGTCAAGAGTCGGCAAGGGAGAACTTTGACTTGCAAATCATTACAGACATAACTCAAACAATTAGTGGCAGCTGCCAACAAACTGCAAATCAAGTGCAGACAAAGATAGATACAGAGAGAGAGAGAGAGAGAAAGAGTCAAAGAGAGAGAGAAAAACTGAGAATGATAGAAAAGAGTGAAAAGCAGTAAAAATCAAATGAAATGCCAACGACAATGTCAGAGCAGCATCATCAAAGCCAAAACCAAACGCCACGCTACCAATTGAAAACAATATCAGAGCAGCAGTTAGAAAGCTGAAAATGACTTTGGGATTGGCATGGAGGTGGAGGAGATGGTGATGGGTTCGGCTGTGGATGGTGACTAGCTGGTAAACTGCCAATCAATCGGTATGCTGTTGCATTTTATTTGTTTGTGGCAAACAAAAAGTCAACCAAGTACTTGCCCAGCTTGACTGTCAAATGCAAATGTCAATGTCATTAAAGACCCACTAAGAATTTAATAAGCCTCGATCGAGGATTGTTGGTTGTCTGTTGACGGTTGTCTGTTGGCAGTTAGCCAGCATAAAAATGTAATTAAATGCGTGAGGCAAATAAACAAACAAACAAACACACACACACAGACCGACATACACACAGACTGGCTAGGCCTTAATTAACAAATAGAAAGGCAAAGTCAAAACCTTGTCGCAGACATTGGTGTGGGCCACCTACATAGTCTGCAGACTCCCCCTCTCTTTCTCGGTCAGCCTTCTTACTCTTCTCTTCCACCATGGAGCGAGTGAATGAACGCTGAAGCAGACGAAGCACGAAACAGGCGAACTGGCAACCTCCACCCTGAAGCCACTCACCCACCCACTCGATAGGCCCAACAGTCGTCGGCAGCCACTTTCTATACGTGCAATGTTTTGAAAGCCAAATGCTTAAAAAAAAAATGGCGAATTGTAAAAAAAATATATATATATATATATATATATAAGTATATGTATATACAGTAGGAGCGCAATAAATGCAGCCTCAGCCGCAGTTGTTTTTTGCTGCAGAGCCGCCCGCCCACAGCGTTGCCATTGCCAAGCGTCAATCCCCCTATTGCCATGGTCTATGACTGTGTGTGGTGCCCCTTTTCAACAAGTTCAATTACCTTCCGTTTGATGGCAGCGGAAATCCGTCCAATGTCCATGAAATTTGCGGCGTTGGATTGCCGGCTGCGGAGCATTTGAGGCTCACAGCTGGTCCCGGTTGCAGCGTTTGCTCAATGAAGCTGTAGAGGAGTACGGGCGGCGCATCTGTATGGATTTGTATGGATGGGGCAGAAGCAAACGCGGTTGCGCATATACACATAAATATTTTAGGTGCAATTACTTTACTTTTTCGGTTCGTTTTTTTTTCGCTGTGCCAATGCTACTTACCGCCCAGTTGGAGCTCGGCTGTGGCCTGGAATGTATCGCCTTCGGGCCGTCGCACCACACACTGATACATGCCGCGATTCTCACGGCTGACACGAGGCACCACCAACGTATCCTCGATACGACCGGATGAGGGCAACTGGCGTCCGTCCTTGTACCACAGGATATTCTGCATGCCTACGGGGCTGCCATTGCTGGTCACCAAGCACCGAAACTCGGCCGTGCCCCCCATATGCACGCTCAGCACATTCGGTGAGATTTCAACTTGAATGGGCGTGGCAACAGTCAGTCGCAGCTCAGCACTCGCCTCGCCGCCCACATTGCTAGCCGTGCACTTATAAACACCCGAATCCTCACCGGTCACGGCCTCGATTGCCAGTATCGGGCCCAGTAGACGAACTCGTGGACCGCTTAACACTGGCAAAGGTCCTGCTCCATTCTGAGTATACCAACTGGAAAAATTACAAAACGCTTTTGTTATAATAGTTGACATAGTGATTTAAATAATATATTAAATTCACTTATTAACTGAGCGAAATCGATTTTGATACTCAAAACCACCATATTAATTTGTTATGCCTTACCCTTAACTTTTCTAAAAATATGACCGAAAAATAATTTAAATGGTCCCCAGAACCACGAATTTAATTTTTCTGCATTCAACGATCTTTGAACCGTCATAACATTAACAAAAATTAACCGATTTTGATGAAATTTACAGTTTTGTCAATGGCTTTGATGATAGTTTGAATCTGCATCAAAAATAGTTGCATTTTGTGAGTTTAAAATTTTTCAACATTTTTTGCATACTAACCCTTTAGAAAAATGATAGAAAATCTAAAAATTTAAAAATCGAATATTTTGACCCTAATCGATTTTGGGACTTAAAGCTAGCATTTTGCTTTATTTTCAGACGTTTTTGTTGAGATATCGCCAAACTGTGATTATAGCAGACAATAAAACAAAATTTTTTGATTTTATCATTTTTCTCTTATCTTTGACAAGTAGTAACTTTTCAAATGTTTTTCGATTTGAATTAAAGTTAGATTTTAATTGGGGTCTGATCTTATGGTTTAATTCCACATTTCATAAAAACATTTTCGAATTCGAGCTCAGAAAATATAGTCAAAAACGTAAAAATGATCGAAATTTTAGATTTTTTCGACCTTTTGCATCTTTTCGACTTTGTCAAAACTTAAGCGATTTGATGAAATTTGCAGTTTCGTCAATGGTTTAGATCATCGTTTAAATCTGCATGAAAATTTTTTTCATAAAGGTGGTTTTTAATTTTTAGACATTTTTCACCAGTTTTGCATACTAACCCCTTGTCAAAATCTTAAAAAATCTAAAAGTATGTTAAGTCGATTTTTTTGATACTATTCAATTCTGGGACACAAAACTAGCATTTTGTTTTTTATTTGAGGTGTTTCTGATGAGTATATCTAAAGATATGGCCAAATGAACCCTAAATAGGCCTGAAAACCCAAAAATACATTTCATTTAAATTTTTTGAGTAATACAAACTGGAGTTGTCGTTAAAGTCCGCAAGCTTTCATATTTTCATTTGGTATTTTTTCAGTTGAATAAGTTCAAGGCCTTGTCATGTTATTTAAAGCATGGCTGCAACAGCCGCCAGCTATCTATGTGTCGTTATTTGGTCTGCTTTATCTACTCCTCTTTTGTTTAATGTTGCATTAATCCCTATGGTGGGCTCATTTGCCAATGTCTCCGCCACACAGCGCTTCTCCCCACTCTTGTTCCCGCTCTTCCTTATTAATTATGAAATGGCTACAGTATTTTTCCTACATTTTTCCCATCTTTCCACTTCGGAATTTTTTTTTTTTTTTTGCGTTCAGTCGTTGAGCAATCTATCCATCTATCCGACTGCTGTCTGTCGTCTGGTCTCGGTCATAGATTCTTTTGTTTCGCGTTTTCAGTCTGGCTTTGCGGGACGGATGTGCTCTTAAATCCCCTCCACATCTATCTCTTTCACTAACTATCCTGCTCTATCTCTCTCTACCCCTCTCTCTCTCTGTCTCTCTCTATTGTATTTGGAAAAGTTTTTATTACTTGTCTGCTTATCAAAGCGTAATTATGTGTGCACATACATACTACATACATGTGTATATATGTGCAGCCACACCTACTGAGAGGCTGTCCTGTTCTCCTTTCCTGAGTCCTCTGTCGGCTTAACGACTACACACATCATTACCTATGCTTTTGTCTTTAATTCCACGCCTCATCATGGCCTACACGCGACGCAGACACGCACAGGTTGAGGCACGGCAAAGTTCATTGAGAAACTTTAAGGATGGCAACGCGCTTCAGAGTTCATATTTCAATTAGCGTTCCATAGTTGGCAACTCTGTCTCTCTCTCGACACATTTTACACAATTAATGGCCAAGTCACAGCGGTCGCCAGAACTTGTATTTATATGCCTGGCAACTCTAAACGTTCCCTCATCACAGACTACCTTTTCACTATACGTGTCTGCGTAGGTGTGAACAGTTCTGAAAATTTCTGTGTATTTGTATGTGTGTGTTCCAATTAACTCACACAGTGGCAGCAGGAGCAGCAGCAGCATCATCAGCACTGTCAACGTCAAAAGTTTCACCCGTAATGTGTCTATGCGGCTGGCAGTGCCATCGATTTTATGCATCACCATCCACCCCTCAACTTCTGGCTCGTTCATTGCCATTCTCTATACCTTCTCCATTCATCAAGCCAGATAACTCACCTGTATTCGGGCGAAGGACAGCCCTGAGCGACGCACAGCAACACTGCGCCCTCGTCCTGCGACACCTGCACATGAGATGTGTGCTCCACAACGCTCGGTGAAATGATGCCGCGATGTGCTATGAGAGTACAGATTGACATTGGTTATTATGTCTTGACTGTATGTGTGTGTATGTATATGATTGTGATTCTGATTCTGATTGAGATTGAGTTACTCACAATTAATACGCAGTCTTGTGGGCGAGCTGACAACAACCTGACGGGTGAGTCGATGCATGCTGCGACAGCGGAAGGATTGCGATTCATCGCTCTCCTGCAGATTATGGATGAGCAGCTCACCAGTGGGCAGCAAATGGAATTTGCCATCTGTAAATGATATGAAAAGACAGGAAAGATAATTATGTGCTCAGGCTGGACATCATTTAGAATCATGACAACAAATTTTCATGGTCTCCAACGAAGTGGAAATATCCATCTTGTAACTTTATATATGCATAGAATAAAAAAATATAATTATACATTCTATTTTTTTCAATTATGAATTTGTTTTCTAATTTTAATTTTATTCGAATTTTCATATGTTGGAAGTCATGATGTAGACATAGTCAACCAAACACCTTTCGAAGCCTTTAAAGTGTTATTTGAGTCGCATATAAATTACAGTATTTAGTATTTGTTTTAGAGGGCAAACATATGGTTAATAAGTTAAGCTGTCCACATTTTTCAAATAATTCTGCGAGGCATTCGCATTACTTAGTTCTAAAAGTCGAATGTCGAAGAGCTTGCCAATGGCTTTTGCTACTTAACCAGGCTCAGAGCCTCTGCAGCTCATCAGTTGGCCGGCAAGGGTTACGGCAAGGGTTAGGTTAAGGCAAGTTGAAAGTGCTCCTCAAATTGCCAAAGGACAATGTTAATTATGCATCAAAGCACAGGGCACTCTCACACACACATGTATGCATGTGTGCCACACAGACTCACACTCTCATATACGTGAAGACAGTTAAGGAGGCAAACATGCGAGGCAAATACTGCAAACAAACAATGCACTTTGTTGGCTTGGTAAGCCGCTGCAGGGATAAGGATGTGAGCGAGGACGGTGCCTGCAACTTCAGCATGTGCCTCTGGTGGTGCCACGTCAGCAGTGGCAATATCAGACAGATGTATGAGTATGCCGTTACTTACCGCCTTGCAGCGAGGGATAGATGTAGATAGCGGGTTCATGAACCCAGGAGACCACTCGCACCAATTCCTTGACAAACGTGGGCACCACACATCGCAGAATGGCGGTGCAGCCGCGCGAGGCAGATAATACCTCCACATCCACTTTGTAGGCCTGCGCCACAACTGCAAAACCACACAAAAAATGCAGATACACAAAAATTATATCAAAAATGAGTTATATACGAATATGGAGGTTGACCTACCCGCTCTCACTTGTACATCGCGGGATACAATACGACCTACGGAGTTGCTGGCAATGCAACGATAGATCGTATTGTGTATATCCTGATGATAGGCAGCAGCGGCAAAGGGCATCAGCACCAATGTGCCATTCCGCAGGACACGCCTTACGCCGTGTATCTCCGTGACCGCAGTGCCATCCGCATGCACCCAATCGATCGTCGGTTGTGGACTGCCGGAGGCGGAGCAATCCAACCAGCCGCCGGATGAGTTGGAGAACTCAACGCGACCAGGCGGCTCCATGACGAAGCCGGGGCCACGTAAATGTGTTTCGAAGGGTTCGCTAATCGTTGCATCTGCAATCAAACCGCAAGAAAACCAATCAAAATTATTAATGTTGAAATAATGCTGAAATTTGTAATATAATGGCATCATCAAGTTGTTGGCATGTGTTAAAAATTGAAACGTCTTATGTTCACATATCCTTATTCTGTACTTCCCTTTAATGGGCACTTAAATATTTTATTTTCATATATAGGAAAATATTACTTAAACAGGAGAGAAATTATTTGAATATGTTCGCTTTTCAAACAGATTCGGTTTTATCTTAAATTAGAATAACAGCATGTCTCTTTCTCTTTTGCTATCTGAATCTTGCTATGTTCTGTATATATAGCCACAAAAAGATACTGAAATGGTTATGTATATATGTATATATATATATATATTTCTCAAATTGACATTTCGCTTCAAATTCCGCATGAATGCGCCTCGACTGTCTGAGCCACCCAAACAGTTGTCCCTGCGGCGCTGTGCAAATCCTTGCAACTCGTTCAGGCCTGGCCTAGGCACTAGGAGACGAGCCTCTTACCCTGTTCCCTTTTCCCACCCAACACCCCCCTCGCTAAAAAAGAGCCAGGCCCACCGTCAAGTCATTGTGTCTGCAATTAGAGTTGTTTTTGTTCTTTTTGCTTTTGTACGTATTTTTTTATTTATTTTTTTATTTTTTTATGTTTTGTTGTTGCTGTTTGTTGTTGTTGTGCCTGGGCAGGCGCTTTTTGTTTTATGCTTGGCATCATGGATTTTTATGTTACTTCTTTCTGGTTTTCTGTTTTGTTTTCTCTTTATTATTTTTTTTTTTTTGCTCTTGCCATACGTCTCTGGCCTCTGATCCATCTGCTGCCATTCAGCTCCACCTTCCTCGTCTCTGCCTGATCCGGCGTTCGTTTCATTTACTCTTTTCCCCGCTGATTTTATGGCTCCCGCTGTCAGGCTGAATAGGACGAGGACACGCTGAAGGATGAGTATAACCGGCGGAACGGCGAATTGGAGGGAGATGGAGAACATCGCATAAGGATATGGAGTAGTAGAGGACGAGGCCTCTGCCAGGCCATAAAATTATTGCAAGTATGTCTTGAGTACGCTTGGCACTCGGTTCATTTTTTTCCGGGACGAAAGGGTATGTTTTACGAGCATGTGCCTCAAAGCGCACTCATATGTTTATAGAGAACGTGTATATGTTTGTGGATGTGTATGTGTATGTGTGTGCGTGTGTGTACATCCACTTGTAGGTTTTTCATTCTTTCCTGTGAAAACAAAAAGTCTACGCTTGGGGCGCTACTATGCGTGTGTTCCGTTGTTCCTGTTACTCCATCCTCTCTTTCATTCGCTTTGTGTTTCTTTTCCCACATTTTTTTCTTCAATCATCATCTTGAGCACAAAAACTGCGATGGTCTTAAACGACAAATTCAACATTAAGCCAAGATTTCTCGCTCGAATACGGATATTACATGTCGGAGCCCAAAAGGTATTTCACAGATATTTGGGGATTGAATAGGATTGAAAGGAGAGGTGGGAAGTGCTGAGGAGAATGGCATGTGTGCCGCCTTCACTTTAATTAAAATGTGGCACGAATCTGTGGCAAGTTTGTGCCAGTTGCATAGTTACCACAGTTATCAGCTACACAAAAATCAGTCGCATTTTGCAGAATGGGCTTTAAAACTGTCACCATTTAACAACCTGTCAAACTGTCTGCCAGTTCGTTGCACTCCACAGCCGAATGCAACTTGCTGTGGCAACCAACTCCCACTACCCCAGTACCGCTCCACATCCAGACACTTCCGCTCGCTTTCTGTCGGTGTTGCTTTCATATGGAATGTGTGTTTCTCATCCACTTGGCACTGGGACTTGAGGGGTTGCTTTGCGAGGCGCGTCTCAGACGGCTTCGTTATTTTTTTTTTATTTTGCTCTCTCATATATTTCTTCCAGTTTCTTTTTTACTCTTTTTGATTATGCCCTTTTGGCACTTTTTAAAATTATTTCTTTGCCTTTGGGCGTATGAGCTCAGAGTGCTTAAGAGTATTGTGTACGTGTGAGGGCTTTGTAATGCTGTTGTCTGACTTTCGACGTGCATAGTTTTGTATTTATGATGCTGCAGACATAATATCTATAATGGCCTGGCCATAAAAACCGGCTAAAATCGTGGGCAGTTGTACATTATGGCCATAAACCCACTGACAGCAGCCAAAACTACAAGTCGGCTTCGCTTGCATTAAAGCTGAACTCTGAGGCATTTGCAACGCGGCTTTAAGTGGCAGTCGGAAGTGTTCAGATAAAGTGCTGGCATTTGGTAACGCCCCAGCGGAAATCGTGGGCCATGCCTTATGCGCAATCAGGCCAAAAAATACAGGAAATTCAATTTTTATGCGCAAAAACAAGCAAAAGGAAACACTGAGATACTCCCAAATACTCAGCTTAAATCGTATGCCAAGTCAATATGGTGTCTGCCCCAGGACTTGATAGACTCGAACTTAAAGAGCTTACGGACCGACGAGCACAGCAACAAAAACAGTTATAATAATTGTAAATAACTTGATTTTCCTTTGGATCTCATTTTATTCTTGTGATGGTTTCCAGCTGGCCCTAAGCCCATTTAAAGCCAAAGTGCACACAGAGCGAAAGCCTCCAAAATCGTAGGAAAAAGGAAAATGGCGAGAGCAAAAGACCAAGAAAAGGCAACGGGATGCGAAAAGTTCTTTTCGGCGTAAATTGTTTTACCAAAAATAAAAAAAAGCAAATAACTTACAATGGATGTGAAAAGAAAATGGCAATACAGGGTCAATTCAAATCTAATATATTTCTATCTACTTATCGGACAAATTTTTAAAATTAAAATGTGTGTTGTAAAATTTATAGAATAATAAAATTCCATGTTTCCATTTCTTGAGAGAAATTAACTAAATAAATATTAATAAATTCCATGTCATTTTCATAATTTTTCTTTTCAAATTTCAAGTCTCTATGCTCTCCAAGTTTGAAGACGCATTTGGCTGCTCACTTCGTTAATCCTACAACAAATTAATGTTTTCGTCGGAAAGGATTTGAAACACAATCAATCAAAGAGCGCAACAGCCCTTTTGCTTTTTTTTTTTTTGTTGTTTTTTGCCTTGTGTTGGGAACCCACAACAAAAATCTTTCATAATTTTCTTGTCATACTTGCGAGACGGGCGAAAGAGTGTGAACAACGGATTTGGATTAATCTAATTTCTGTTGTTTTTGGTGCTGATTTCATGGATCGCATTATATTTTATGTAGATTTTTATCCGCATGAAAATGAAATAACATCGTGAGGAATAAAAAGTGTTCGTCTGTGCGTATTTGCGAGTGTTGTGGGTGAGTTCTACCGACATTGAGTAACAATTTCATTTGCATATTTTTTATTTGCTTCAACCTCAGCTAGGGTGTCAAAAAGAGATATGTATGTATGTGCCTATATCCAGATATACATATATATGTATATATTTATATATAAGTATGTATATGCATGGAATATGAAATATTTGTATGGCATTTTGGTTGTTCTTTTTGTTGGCCAAAATATTTATGTCAGTTGTTATTGGCATTGCCATCATAAAATGCAAACAGCAACGAAAGCAATGAAAATTGGAAAATATCAAATTTCCAAAAAAGCTCTTTACCATTTGTGTGTGTGTGTGTGTCTGTGTGGCTGAGTGTGTGTGTGCGTGTGTGTGAGAAGAGGTCGTTGGTTCGATCGACTATTTCTGACTCTGTTTCTGACACATTTCATTAGTCTTTCGTGCCAACAAACACACTCACACACACATACACACACAATATTGTATATATAGTGTAGAGAATGGGGCTGCCACATTTTGGGGCATAAATTGACGTCCGGGTTTTTATCATAAGGCAATTTCATATTATGTATACGCATTTTCTGTATATGCTGCCTGGCTTAGTTTCTGTTGTTGCCGTTGCTGTTGAGGCTGCCATCATTTTTATGGCCTCGACTATATCATAAAGCGACCAAATCATTTGCACTTAGCCCGTAGAGCGAGTGCTCAGCCATAAATTATGTTAACACCTCGCCCAAATACGTTTATATTCATACATGCCCATTGTAGCATGAAATCTCTCCTCGTTTTTTTGTTCCTTTTTGTTGTTGCCGAAGATGGTAATAGGATCTACCCATCTTACCACATAATGGGATTTTTATTTATATACCAAATATAATTTGTTTATTCAAACCAATTTTGAATGTTATTTCAGTAGAGATTCGCCTAAAAAATACAATTGGAAATGAAATTTGAGACCCTTAGAAGAGCAACATAAAATTGATATTGAAAATATCGTTGAATTGAAATTCAGTTGAATTCACAAAGTTAGTTTAGTTAATATTGAGTTGCTGGATGGCGAATTAAATACACGATAAACTCGTTCAATTCTCCTGGGGCCAAGGAGCAACGAGATTTGGAGTAACCCGTAAAATCCCCCAGAAATCCATATAAGCTTTAGCGCCTTTTTGGCATAATAAGTTTTGGAGCGCATAAAAGGAGAATATGCCGACAGCTGTTGATGGGCATACCAAAACACGCACACACTCACAAATAAAAACACTCACACACATTCACATACACACACGCTTGTAACGCATAGCAACAAAAAAAATTTGTAGCATACTTTAACGCGCGTGCCAAGAGTTTCAGCTAAGCAAAGCCGGCAGCAAAGCTTAAGACTCTGTGCTGGCTAGACAACAATAATAATGAAGCAAAGGGCAAACAAAGTACTAACAGAGAAAGTGAGTGGCATTGTGAGTTAAGTTGCACCTACCAAACCTGAGCAGCAAACAAATCACAAAAAGGCGGCTACTAATCCACATGCTTTCCGGTCTTCTGTTTTGATTTTGATTTAGTTTACGTCTTGTTTGGTTCTGCGCTTTACGTGACTCTCTTTTCATTTGCTCTTGTTTGTTTTGATTCGCTTTGCTTTGTTTGGTTTTGATGTGCACCCACAGATTTTTACAATGATTTATTGAGCAAAATTTTGATTTGGTTTCAAACGGAATTGCATATCGATTTTCACATTTTCAACACTTTTGATGCATTAATTTTGTTTTCATTTGGCACAATAATTAATTTTGTTTCGGTTGTTTTAGATTTATCAAAAATTTGTTAAGTGATTGAGTTGCTGGAGGATTTGTTGAAGCCGGCACATCACTCCAGGCGCATATCGGGCACACTCGCTCCGCACAACAGACACTTTTCCGGTGAGGCAACTGCACGCTTACAAGGATTCGACTTGACTGCGATGCCAGTTCCGGCAGCTGCGGCTCCAAGTCACGAGCCGCTCTTCGATTGCGTTCTCCTATTACACTCTTCTCTTTGGTGTGTGCTCTCTTAACTGGCGCCTAATTCACCACACGCCACAAACCATACACACCATACACTCACACACTCACACTCTCTTGGACGCGCCACTTGAACTCGCACTCGAACTGCTCGCACTCACACACACTCACTGCACACACTCACAATGCTGAACTCAACTCAGTTGCCACATTTTCTGTACCGCCAGAGCCGTCCGTATCCTACGAGCCTCGAAAAGCAACTGACGCGAGCAACAGCAGCAGCCAGTTAACTGAATTGTCCGTGTGGTGGTTCCGCTTTGACGGTGCAGTTGGCAGCACTGCACACTCGACGCATGCGCCCCACAATTTGTTGTCTGTGGTTAGGCACGAGCATGAGGCGCCTTGCAGCACGGCCACTGTATCTGTGTATGTGGGTGTGTGTGTATGTGACGAGGTGGACACTTTGACAGCCAAAACAGCTGTGATGCTTAGTGTTTACACTGGGCGGTCAGAAGTATCGAGAAACTGAGAGAGATATATAAAAGAGAGAGAGAGAGAGAGAATTCAGGGCCTGTCTCCATGCTTGAGCGCCTCGTTTAATGTTTCAATTATTTGCGATGCTTTTTATGCGGCACTTCGATGACATTTGTTCTTGGCATAATCGAATCCGAGTGCGTGACAAATAGTTCAACGTTGATTAAATTTCCACAGCCTACTATAATATATAGGCCTTAACTCGCTAGAAATAATTAGAAAACACAGAGACCTTATTTATTATTCTATGAATTAATTAAATCATGCACGAGACTGTCACTAAAAAAGATAGAAACTCTGACAAAAATTCTGCTGCTGCTGCTGAAAAATGATTGTTGGGGGCGTTAATGAATTTGCGCACTCGATGAGGAGTCTGTGTGGGTGTGTGTGGACTCATCTATGAACTCATAATATATTTGCATAATTTATTTGGCATTACGCAAACAATTTCACACTCAAAGCAATGCGGCCTTAACACAAATGCTGTCCGCCTTTAGCACAGACTGTGCGGCTAATGAGTATCAAGGGAAATTATGTCTACTGAGTGAGAAAATGGCTGCCAAGCTACTACAGCTACAAGCTTGCCAAAAAATGATAATTACTTAGCCTAAAAGCATGCAGCATATTATTTCTTTTTGTGTGTGTTTTTGTTTTTTGTCGACACATTTTTCTGGCCAATTTGGGCGCGTGAATGCGTAAAAAGCATCCGATTCTGAATCCAAATGAGAAAAAGCTGGAGACAAAAAAAAAAACAAACAAAACGTATAGAAGTACACAACAACAAGAAAAAAGGAAAAGCCGCAACAGCAACAGCAGCACTGGCTGTCGTTGACATACATTAGGTACGCCAAGGACAACAACGTAACAACAACAGCAGCAACCGCAATGCCAACAGCATTCACAGCAACAGCAATGCCAACAACAATAAAACATAAGCCGAAACGTGTTTGTTTGCCAAATTTATTGCTGGGGCCCTTTCACAATTTCCCACAGCGACCAAAGCTCGCAATGTTAGCCAACAAATGGACGTATCTATGTGTGTGTGTATGTTAGTATGTGATGTGTGTAGGTGTAACCGAGGTGTGTGTGTGTGTGTGCGTGTCGGTGTTGTTACTAATGACAACGAAGCCGCGTCGCGCATCAACGAACAACACCAAAAAGTCATTGACTCATTGAGTTCTGGCTGTGTGCGAGATAACAAACGTTTCTGGGGTAGAAGAATAGCTTGCTAGCTCAATGCCACGCCTCCCCCCCCCCTCCCATCTATGTTGTACGTTTACGTAGTCTGCAGCGCAGTTGCCACTTGCCACTTACCACTTACCACACAGCCGACACTCGTTGGCTCAAGCAGCGTTGGCTTGTTTGTTTACTGGCTCGTTGGTTGGTTGGCTGCTTCTCCATGTCTGCGTGTCTCCACGTAGCCCCAACATCAACAGCATCAACAAAAACAACAACAACAACAACAACGACGACGACAACAACAACATCAACAATAGCTGCAACAACAATGTGCTTTGACGTTATGGCTGTGATTATGCTGTTGCTGCTGCACTTACTCCATCATCATTAGGCATTGTCAGGTGGCACTAGCGAAGCCCAGTCATGGATGCCACTTTGCTGTGCTTGCAACCGTGCAACGTGCCAAAAACCAAAAAACCCGAACTCATCTCTGCTCGACAACAAACCAAAACAAAGCGAAAGCCTCAAAAAGGCGGCCATGGACATTGGCCAACAACATCATTCCCTGGCCAAATGACCAACCAACAACAAAGCACAGTGGGTCAAACTCTACATCAAACGAATTCTAATCTATAATTAGTTGTGGGTTTAGAAGCAAATGATTTGCTAATTCACTCTTAATTACAGCACAGTTTCCACATATTTTTTATTTCTAAATATATTATACACACGCAAAGCTGCGGTATTTCCCAGTTCATGATGTCTCCATTTACGATTTGTTTACTGTACTCGCTTTTCACCTCGCTTTGTACTCGCTTTCACCAATAAAACGGATTGATATGATTTCATTAACAAATATCTATATATTGATAAATTTTTAGTTTATTTCTAAAACTGGCAACATTAATATGATTGTGGAATCTATTGAAACCTGTTGTTATCACGATGATATATATAATATTAAAGAAGAACCCCTAACAGGAGAGTCTCTAAATTTTTCGACTTAATAAAGTTATAACATACTTTTTGATCAAAAAACCCTTTCTTAAGAAAAGCCTTGGAAGGCGTTTATTAAAGGATAATTCTTTCTAAGACGTTTGGAAAGTCCATTTTAATCTATTTTATTTTGTTTATTTTTTTCCAATTTTTCACAATTTATTTTATTATTTATTTTATTTTATTATTAAAACTTTTTAAAACAAATTATGAGTATTATGATAGAATCTTTTTTATTGAAGTTGTAAACAGTGATTTCCCTATTCTTCTTAATAATACTCAAATTATAAAGATGTTTTTATTAACATATTAGCTTTAAACAAATTTTGTGGAATTTTTCAGTTCATAATGTTTTCATTCACGATATACGTGTTGTCCTCGCTGTTTATTCTTGTGGATTCAAACAATACGGTTTGATTGCTGTCATCAACATATTATTTTTGTTTATTAATATTTTTTAGTTTGTCTTGGTTAATGGAAATATGAAGATGACAATGGAATCGATTTCAACCTATTGCGATGACGATGTTTTGGACAATTTTATAAAGACGCCCATACTCTATACTTTTCGACTTAACAAAGTAATAAGGGCTTTTGAAATCGACAAATATTTAAAAGGACAATCGAATCAGCATGTTTTGTATAAAAACAAACTGAATAGCTGCCAGTTTATTAATAATCCTATAATAAGCATGCAATGGAAAGCATATATCGACGGATAATGGTTAATTGTACTATAAAGTGTCCCATTAAACCAGGGAATTTCATTTTACGAAATATTGAAAATCCAATTTTACTGCCCACATTTTATCCCAATGGACATTATCAAGTGAATGTTAGCATGCCCTTGCCTCAGTCGAAAAGTCAAAGAATAGTAATTAAGGAAATTAGCTGGCGGTATAAGATAATTCATCTGAATAATAAACTCAAATTAAAAGTGACTTAGGAATCTGAAATAAAATAATAAGCTATGCTTCACTGAGTAAAATCTTCCAATGACTTAATAATTATTTAATTCGTGAAAAAAATATAAAAATATTAAAATTGTAATCGTACATTAATTAGCTTTAATAGCTTACAAATGTTTCAACAATTCCCTATTAATAATTGAACATACAGATATTTTTAGAATATCTACTGTCAACGTTGTGAAATTCCTCAGTTTATAATGTTTCCATTTAGAATCTGCTTTACATTGTCTCTGCTTGTGCTAGTCGACTCAAATAAATCGGTATGATTACAGTAACGAAAAGAAATACATTTTTTTAAATGCACAACATTTTCAGTATATTTTAACAAATGGTAATATGAAGACAATAGTGGAATCTATTGAGACTAACTGTGATCACGATATTGTAGAGTATTTCAAGAAGCTGCCCAACCAAGAAATGCTCTATGGTTTCCGAGTCAAGAAACTTACACCAGAGTTTTTAATCGACATGTCAATGAAGGGGTTGAAGAATAATCGCATTTTGTACAAAAGCAATGTGAATGGGTGTCTATTTCTTAACAATCCCCTGATAAGCCAGGCAATGAATGGCATTTATCGAAAAATACTGATGAACACTACTTTCAAGTGCCCCATACAACCGGGAGTTTACTTTCTACGTAATCTATTAAAGGCATTTCAGTTGCCCAGTATTCATCCGGATGGACGATATCAAGTAAATACTCGCATTCAATGGCCACACTCCAAAAGCCCCTTTATAATGGAAGTTATTTGGCGGTATAGTGTAATTCATTTGAAATTGTGATTTTCGATTCTTTCTGGAAACTTTTTAAATTTACAAATTTAAATAGAAGCTTATTAAAGTTTATATTTTGTATACATATTTGATTTAAGACCTTTCTTTTAATATGTAGTATAATACATAACGATATGAATAACTTTAAAGCGTTACGAAGAAGTTTATAAATATAATCTCGGTATTATTAGAATTAAAATGAGTTTTAAGTGTTCTCACTGGAATGTACCATACATATGTATGTAGATAGTTCCACAGTGCACAACGGACTTTTTGCTTAGCTCCTTTTAATGGTTGTGGCACATCCGCCTTGGGGCTATGGGCAAGTGGACAACTGGGCGACTGTCCTGCTGTTGGTCCAATTCTATAAATCTACATAACAATTATGATGCTGGTTAGTATTAGAAACAATAACAGCATCACCAACAACAATAACAACAACTATGACAAAAAGAAAAGGACCAAACTATAGTATAGATACATATAGAGAGTGTGTCCATCATATTTCTAACAATGCGTTGGCAGCTGGACAAAAAAGCGGACCTATCTACAGCAAATGTTGTTGTTATTGCTGTAGGTTGTTCGTTGTTGTTTGGCGTGGTGTGGCGTTTATGCGCCTGTTTGCTCAGCGTTTTGTATGTAGGTCAACATTTGCACGCTGTGTGAGACTGACGTCAACATTGGATGGGCCTGGACAGACCGTTTCCGTTTCCCGTACTCTTCCATACAGCTGCACCTCTGCGCAGTATCGCTGCCATTCCCATCACATCCCACCCTTTTGCAGGCTTGTCGTTTTGATTATTGCTGCTGTTATGACAAATGCCCAAGCTGCATGGCTGCCGCTGTGTTTGAGCAAACAGCAGCTGACCAGGCCAGGCCAGGCCGGTCCAGGCCGCTGATATGCACTGTTCCATATACAGGCTATCATTTATGTACTTCGCAGCTGCATATGTATGCATGTATATATGTACGTATGAATGCAATGCATATGCAATGTGTATATATACAAACCTAGAAGTGTATGTGTGTGGGTGAGTGTGTGAGGCACTATTGATTTTAATTTTTGCGCGTTTTACAAGTGCGCTTTGTTGCATTTATTTGCGCTGTCATTGACAGCAGTTGCCCTACCATACATTTTTTTGTAGCATGCTTTTCTGGGCGTTGTCCATTGCATTTAATTGGTATACATGCTTTTTCGCGCGTCAACACGATGACCATGCCTGTATCTGTATGTAGGTGTGTGTGTGTTTATATTTGTGTGTGTGTGTGTATTCTTTCTATCTCCATTTAAAAAAGGCAAGCAAATGCCACACCCATCGCCACACCCACACATACACACAGCGCATAAACGCCCACTTCAGATGGCTGTGCACTTGAAAAATGCAATCGTCAACGCATTTTACATTTATACGTAAGTGTAAGAGAGTATGTGTTAGAGTGTGTGTGTGTGTAGCGCAGAACTCCTTTGACAATATTCATAATTGCAGCCTTGAGGCTGCCACCAGACCAAGCTTTTTTATATACACAGTTACTGGCGTTATATGTTTTTTTTATACATTTCTTTTTTCACCGCTGATTGTTTATTGATTTTCGCATGCCACATGCATTTAGCATATTTTAATGACTTTTGCCAGGTTGTTACTTCATTAAAAGCCGAATGCCACAAATATATAAAAATGTTGCATTTTTTATGCGAATTTTCACTCAAGAGCGCCACAAACTCAAGTGTGTTGGTTCACTGGAGTTGTCCTCATCATCATCATGATCATCATCATCATCATCGCTATCATCGCTGTCGTTGTCGTTTGGCTAAAGAGATTTCAATAAACTGATAGGCAGGAGCTTCTTTTGTATAGAGACAGAGCTGGGGCATAAAAGAAATCACATACATCATTACAATATTTATTTGAGCACACTCTCAGGCTCCCTCCCTCTGAGTTGGCAGGCAGGGAGCGAGTGCAAAAGCCAAAGACAAAGACAAAAGCAGAGCAACAACAAACAAATGTAACTGCAACAACAACAACAACAACAACAAACATGATGTTGTGAGTTGTTTGTCTTCTGAATGCAGTGATGTTGGGTTCGGCTGAATTCTGTCCTGGGCAGGAAGCGCATTTGCATGTAACACGTGAGCTCACAAAGGACAAGCGACATTGTTTGGGGGCTCGTGGGTCGCCGCCTGGCACACAAATTAAAGTGAGAGTGTAAGTACTAGCCAGGAAAAGGAGTGGAGAGGTTACTGCTCTTCGAGACGAGCAACCCCAGACCATGGCACTGCACGTTAACGGCAAGCCCGAACCCTTAGCTGCACTTCCACACACATGACAGCAACGGAGTTGGATGTGAGTTGGTTGAGAGGATATGTTGATGCCCCAGCACGCCTCAGTGCACACCATACAAAACAAAACAAAACGAATTATGGGAATGGCATTTTGCAGCTCTGACTGAAATACGAGATATGAAATGATTAAAAATTGTGCACGAAGCAGCTGAAATCTGTGCAATTGTGCAATTCATAAATGTCAGTCACTATCAGGCATAAATAACAAATAATCGACTCCCTCGGAAGGTAACGGCAAATCGGAACTCTATTCTGCATACAAAAGAAGTTTACAACTTCCCATAACCATCCATAGTTTATCCATAACACACCCCACCCAGAGTTGACTCCCATCATTTTTGGCGCATTTTTATGGCCAATGGGTATAAAAAACAGATTGCAGCAAAATCGTTTTATATGTATGTATGGATGGGAGTATGTATATCAAATTGAAATCGAAATGGAACTGGAAATGGGAATGGCAATGGGAATGGCAAACAATTTGCCAAGTAGTTGTTGAGCATATAAACTTAAGAGCATCGAATGGCCCCAAAAGTTGTTGAAACAAAGTTTTCTATTTCTGGCTTTTGTTCGATTTCAGTTTGAGTTTCAGTTCAGTTCGGTTTTCTATTTATTTTTTTTTTAGCGGAAACTGTGACGAAAATGCCAGCATAAATACAAATACAAACAGAAATACAAATCCAAATACATATACACATACTAGATATATCCATAATATAGACAAATAAACGTTACTTAGTTTCCGCTTTAGCCAACAGCCAATAACTTGGACGAAGTTACCAAAAAAAAAAAGCAAAAAAAAAATATTCAGTTGAGGCCAAGTTTATTTGTTGTCAACTTTTGCGAAACAGAACTTTCTTAAAAGTATATATATTTGTAAGATCAAATGAATTGATTCCAGTACATTATTTTGGATGTCAGAAACTTTCCGATAAATGGCAGAGATTTTTAAGAAAAGAGTTTAGAATTGTCATTCAATTTAATACAATATATTGTTGTCATCTTCGATCAATCAACAGAGAAAAAATCAAATTTTTGTAGCAACTTTTAAATGTTATTACAACTAATCTGTTGGTGTCCATCATTTTTGGTGAACAATATTTTGATCAGCACAAAAGATGATTAACACGCACTTCCCATTCACAAATACACACACATATATATATATATATATATATATATATATATATATATATATATATTATACAGTAAAAGGGAGACAGGAAGATATATCTTTTATAATATACGAGCATAATAAACAACATAAATGGAAATGGAAATGGAAATGGGAGAGGGAATGTTGCTTTTTCGCCCTATCACGTTGTTCGCAGGCTCTTCGAATATAATAATCACGCATTAAGTACCATTTTCAATTACATCTCTGTCTCTGTCTCCATCACTCTCTGAGTCCCTCTCTCTATCTCACTCATGTGGCTGCCACTCCAAATGTCGCTAACCACATAAAAAACTAATCAACTTATTTATGAACATTTTGCTGGCTGAACAAAAGGAACGTGCAGAATTGCGTATTCTGGTCCAGACCAGCGTAAATACGTACAAACCAAAAAGAAAAAAAAATATGTATATATGTATAAAGCTAAGAAAAAGAAAATGCGGTTTTAACGCAACCAAAAAAATAAATAAAAGTACTCAAAAAAGCAAGACAGCAAACTGAAGATACCGCCACTTGCTGAAGTGCTGCATTACATGAGCCAAAGCTGAGCAAATGGAGTATGAAGTTGAGAATTCAATGTTGGCAGCAAGGGAAAATGTCCTGACGCAGTTTATAATTTTTTTCCGTTAACTGAAATTACATTTAAGCCATATGTGAGAGGCAAACCGAATTGGTTGGGAAAAGAAAGTATCTTGAAATTGCTGGAAATCGGATGGAATTATTTTCCTCTCTCACTTCGTGTGTGTGACAAAAGTTTTAGGTTCCACTGTAATGTGGCAGCATTGTTTCAGTGCGAAAACTCTTGACCACAATTTACGCCACTTACATTACGTATCGCATCGAGAGCCTGTCCCTATCCCAGCCCTGGCCTCTGTAGTCCTGGCAACCATAAATGGACAGCTGCGTTTGGAAGCGCGCGTGCGGCACATATCAAAATGGCGATGGAATTGCCGTCGACGATGTTTTTATGGCTGTGCCAAAAGCCTTTTATGTTGGCTCTGAGGCAAATTTGATGATTTTATTAAGGCAACCAGCTCGACATACATATATACATATCGATAGGGCCAGTCAACAGCAAAATGGATCGGTAAAGGAGAGCTATATATTAAAGGTGGAGGTGGGAGATGGTTGCTCTTTTGGGGTGCTCATTTCGCACGTTAATTAGTCATAATTACCCGCACAGCTTTTGGGCTTTGTCAGCAACCTTTTGTGCGCCGTCACGCCTCTGATTTATGGGCAGCATCGAGTGAGCTTAAAGCCTTACGGCTTTAACATAAACAAAATGGCGTCCGTCACTGCCACACACACACACACACGCACACACACATACAAGCATTCCCAGACAGCTCTCATGCGTGTGCTAAATGATTCGGAATTGATTAGAAGTAGCCCGCAAAATGAATTGTATGTGTGTGAAAGGAAACTGAAAAGGGCAATGCGTAGAGTGGAGGGAATGGAGGAGCATGGGGAAGGCATGAAATACTGCTACACTGAGCTGTGTGCTGCCAAACAAATAAGTATAAAAATAAAAATAAATAAAATATCAAAGCAAGTTCACATGAAATTTGTATGCCAAGACGACGGGGCGAAACTTTATTGAAACTTCTTGGCAGGCGCGTCCCGTTCCCTTATATGTGTGTTTTGTAAAAGGAAAAAGGCTTCTGTTGTTGATGGTTTCATGTATTGGCTGCTGTTGTAGTGTTGGTTGCCTGCCTGCCTGCCTGACGATTCAAGATAATAAGCTTGCACAACAACAGATAAACAACAGCCGACGCGTCAAGTGATGGCGTTGAAATGCTGGCATCTTGGCGGTTTCGCTTCTCACATCAATGAGGCATAACCCCAAGGCTCAACCGCAGCCACTGCTGGAACCTTCTGCTCCGTCTCCACTTCCAGTTCGGATGAAGGGCTGCCAAATAAACTTCCAGAATGTTGGCGCATCGTCGCCTCATTTCAATTGCGCTCAGCGGCAACTGACAGCCAGTCTGAGATAAAGATACACAGATAGTGTGAAGGATACCCAGGATATATGTAGGATAGTTGGAAATGCCACTTACACTGGCAAATAGATTTTGAGGGTTTTATTATAAATAAGTACTATCAGACATTCATATAATTGATCGCTTAGATATATCAATACTTTGGCTTTCAGTTTCTGCTTAAGCTCCTCTCGCAATTAGAGCTCATTTCAAGCAGCAGCCTCAATCTTTTTGTTTACAGCAAACACACACACATACACTTTCATCACTTGTGGCATGATTGTATTAGCTGCTCACCCATGCCACCGACCTCCTATTAATTTTATTGCTACCATTTTCTGGCAGCTTTCTTGGCCATTTTGTTAACATGATGTTTTCATTGATATCCTTGTGGTTGTTCTTGTGCTTGTTGTTGTTGTCGCTGCTGCGTTTGTTTGCTGTTATTGCTGATGAAAATATATTCAATTTATTATATTTTATATAGAGATACTTATTCTCTGTTGACATAATGATACGCATCAAGCTGCGGCAAAATACCCACGAACAGCGCGTGGCAAGTGCCGCATTGCCTCGTCTCTCTCATATGTGAGGCAAACAGACTGAATGAGTGTGTGAGTATTTTGTCAATGTGTGGTGTGTGTGTAATGAATCTATTATTAAATTGTGTTGCTTATGACAACAACAACATCAACATCAGAGTATCAACAGCAATGACGGCGTAAACAAACAACAACATTGTCCACAGCTTCAGCATCAAGTATCAATCAAAAGCAGACTATGCTCTGCTCTCTACTCTTCTGCTCTCTGCTCTCTAGTCTGAGTTCGCAAGTTTGGGTTTGTGCTCACTCAGAAATTTATGAAGGTTCTTAATGCCAAAGGCCATGAATGTTGTCGCCCGGGTCGCAAACAACAACAGGAATATATATTTATATATATAAATTTTTTTTGGGTTTTTTCTTTACTCACTTCACACACCCCATATTATCTGTTTTTTTCTCTTTTGTTTTTATTTTGCCATTTCACATTTGACAAACGCTTTAGAGCTGTGGCTCTGGCGAATTTTGCAGATTGTTTCATTTGAATCAGCATGTCGGAGCTTTAATCCTGGGATGATGTTGCTGCTCTTGCCCAGTGGAGATGAGATAATCACTGTCTCCTCTTTCGGAGCACTCATTAGCAAAACGTTCAAAACTCTTTGGCCAACTTCTGACTTCATTATGTCGCGTTTCCTTTTTTGGCTATGGGGGTGAGAAGGGGTACCATCAACAGACTCCCGCATCGCGTTGTCGCCGCAAAAATTGTGCAACGTTTCCGTAACTGCTTTTGGCGCACATCCGTTGCCGCCGCTGATGCTGCTACTGCTCCAGCTGATGGTGTCTCTCTTGCATGTCCTGCAGCATTATGCCTCATCCTTCTATTCAAACTCTCTGCGGTTATTCGCCATTTCATTTTATGCTGCACATTTTATTATGAGAGGCAGCTCATACATTTTTTATTATTATGTCTGCTTATCAGCATGTGGCAAATATACTTCAAGACCACCGCCAGTGCCGCAGCCACAACCACTACTACTGCCGCTGACTTTTCCTGTTCCTCTGTCAGTGAAGATCTTGCCAATGATTCTCTCTGAGAACCACAGCCAAAAAGCAAGCGAAGCGTTGAAATGTGCGTTTAGAGGCGCTCTTTGGTCTCGCATTGCCTTCACAGTTCGCTGATTGTTTGAATGATGATGACGACGACCACGACAGAAGCCCATAAAGCTGCACTTTGATGCTATTGCCGACTGGCTTTGAATTGTCACGCCCAGTTAAATAAGTTACAAACTCATACATAACATAACTAACTGAATAAATCCACATAGGCAGAGCAAAAATATATATTCATATTTTAATAAAATTTATTAAAAGTACTATTGCACAATTTGTCAAGTTTAAATGTTAAATGAAAATATCTTTAATTTTGAAGAGGCCATAAATTAAGGTTCAGCCATTTGCCGTGTACTTTTTGTTGAGCAATTGTTCAATATTTTGCAACTTTTGTGGACTTTTAATATCCGGCCAGCCTAACAGTATGCAACAACAACAATTGCAGCGGCCAACGGGCATTGACTGCGATTGCGATGGCGGTGAAAATGGCGATGGGGATGGCGAATTCGGGCCTCCATTGTCATTTGGTGGGGCAATGTCAGAGATGCAGGCCGCAAACAAACTGCCGGCGCCAGCAGCCACCACCAACAAAAACCGCAAAAACACACACACAGTAAGAAAAGAGATGAAGAGAAGTGAGAGAAGAGAGGAAGAGAGGAAGAGAGGAAGAGAAAAAGGAATAGAGAGAGAGGAAGTGGGCACAGTTGGCTAGTGTGAGCGGGCAAACAGCAAATAACAAAAAGCACACGGCAAAACACTCAACCAGCAGCCATAACAACAACAACAACACAAAACAGAGGAAAGCGTAAGAGAACGAGAGACCAAGAGAGAGAAAGAGAGAGAGGGAGAGAGAGAGAGAGGAAGTGAGTGAGAGGGAGAGCTATAGCAGGCAGGCAAAGTAATTTTAATTAAAACTTATAGCAACGTCTGCGAGTGAGTAAAACACGGCGAAACGAGTTGATAAAAGCGCGCACAAACACAGACACACGCAAATATGCTAAAGCACACAAATACACACTTAAACAAACTCACACACACACACTCATATATACAGCTTTAACTCGCTGTTTCCATCTCACTCTGCATTTCGTTCTTTAATTCTCTCATATGCGCTTGGGGAAGCTCAAGGCCCGCTGCCTTAAACGAGGTAATTAAAAAAGCGTAAGCACCTCCATACCTACTGCATAGCTAGCAAACTATACGGTTTCTACACACCCTCACTTCTGCTAGTCCTACCAGCCTCCCCTCCTTCTTTTGTATCCCTGACTGCATGCCAGGGCTGACTATAGAGGCCCTTGCCCTGCTCAGTCTCATGTTTCTGTCTTTCTGTGTGTAATTTCCATTTTCTTTTATGCGAGAGTTTTTATTTGCTGCACTTCTTCTACTCTTTTTTCGCTATTTACCTTTGTTTTGTTTTGTTACTTTCGTTTCATTTATTTTTTAGCGTTTCGTTTTGTTTTGGTATGTGCTTGTGCCTTTAAGCCGGCAACGTAATCTGATATTACGTATACGACGTGTACAACAGATATTTTAATAGAAATTCAACGTTTATTAGCTCGACAGCCAATAAAAAACTGAAATTCATTTTTAGTTTATCTTATCGTTTGTCAGATACTTAAACTGTCAGCTGAGCAGCCATAAACAGCTGCCCAGGTGCAACAGTGCACGGTCGTTGTAAAAGAAGGAGTTGATTAAAACTGAGTCATATCTTGCATAGTCTATAATTTATATGGTAGTTTAGTATGATTGATGGCCGGTGTAAAAGTTTAATTATGCTGTCCATAATGCACACAAGTCTAAAAGTTATTTGAGCTATAACTCAATCAAGTAATCGATTAATTAGCAACAACACAACCACAAGTGTTACGCCTTCCTCCATCACTCCCTCTGTTTCCTTGTTGTGCTGCCATCAATTATTCCGTTTATGCTTTATAGACAATCAACTACAGTGATGAGTTTAGCTCATCATTTGTAGATATTTTCCACTAATTAGAAACTTTTCGTCAGGTCACAGAGGCATAGAGTATTTTGCACTCGGCCTATTTAATACGATGCTTTTGTTTATGTGCGTGTTGTACATTATATACTTCACGATTTTAGTCCTGTGCCAGCTCTGGGCCCTGGCAACAGCTGCTTGATTAACCATTCATTGCAGTTTTATAGTGCCTCAATGACTGTAACTGGAGCTGCACTTGCCTGACTGACTTGGCTTTTACCCTTGCCCGTTGCTTCTCTTCGTCTCGCCTCAGTGCATGGCTTTGTAGCTGCTCCCCATTTCGACTCCAACTTCAATCCGGACTGAAACTTGTGCTGGAACTGTGCAATTTACGCTCAAGTAGTTGAAGCTGAAGCAGAACCAGAAGTTGAAACGGAGGCTATAAGCAGCAATAAGTTGAATTCTGTGCTCTCTATATAGGACTCTCTCTGTATGCTCTTTCTTTTTGCAAGTGGCAATTCGTGCAGAAATTATGTTTAACTTTAGTTTCAAAGCGGCCAAAGCACAAAATAAGCAAATGCCAGCAATTGTTTAACAACAACTATAAGAACAGCAACTGAATAAGAGAGCGAGAGTTGTACATTCAAGAGCTGATAACAATTTAATTAACATTTAATTTGGACAAAAACTTGCACTATGCATATGGCTTTATGGCCTTTAGGGCCAAATTCTCGCACACGAGTTTTAGCTAAAAAGTTGCTGTGTGCATGCACAAGTTTTTTAGCCAGTGACAATCAGAGAATTACAAAAAAACACAACAGAATTGGATATATACGGGCCAAGAGCATTGCTTATGTATGCAGGACATGCAGCTAAGGCACTGAAATCCGTGCCAAGCAACTGCTGCTACTGCTGCTGCTGCTGCTGCTGTTGCTGCTACTCCTGCACGTAGCGGAAGCAATGATCTGGCAAATTTTAGTTTCACTTGTAGGACCCATGGCAAAAAGTTTCGCTGTCTCTAACACTAAATAGGAGTAGCACTAGCTGAAGCTGCTGCTGAAGCAGAAGCAGGAGCTGTTGCTCTTGATGAAGAGTGGCATGGCTGGTATGACAGCATGTGGCGGGTACCTGGGGAGTTGGCAGTGCAGTGTTGTTGACGTGCTTAGGTGTTGGCTTATGATTGCGCTTGCGGCAACATCAGCAGCTGCTGCTGTTCTTCCTCCTCCACCTCCTCCACAATTCAAACTGCTGCTCAACTTGTGCGCTTCCTTTTTGCCGCAGGATGCAGCGACAAAAACTGCAAGTAAGTTGCTTAAATTGCAGCAAATTTGAGATGCTACACTGAGCACATTTACCTCTGGGGTTGTTTCTATTTACTTACAGCAAACTACTTGTGTGGGTCTGTGTGTGTGTGTGTGTGTGTGTGTGTGTGGGAGAGGGTTGGGCGAATTGTGTTGCATACTTTGCAGCGTTAACAAGCTCGGTTGCCGTTGATCTGATTAAAATAACTAAGTACTCGACGTGTTTGTGCATATCAAAAGACACGCTTCAACAGCACTTCTCGCACGTTTTCTTCCTCAAATTTACAAATTTAACAAAACAATGTAAAATAAGAGCGCACTAAGACAAGCTAAAAAGAAGATAAAGAGCAGAAACTATGCTATTTTAATATTTAAATTGAATAAACATATTTCTGGGAGAAAAGCTGTTGACACTTTACCAAAGCTAACGGGCAATTCATTTGAGCTCAAGTATTTCTTGCAGTGCATCAACACACACACATATACACACACGTTGACAGACTGAGACAGAGACAGATAGTCCTAACCTTCGGCATACCCTCGGTGGCACCAACACGACCGCAACTTATAGTTACTTTCGGTATGTTTCTGAATATGTCTGTGTGTGGGTGTGTAATTTTGCAAGATTTTATATTCATAGCATAATCCTTGAGTATGAAATAGAAAAGTTTTCGTGTATCTGCTGAGCGGGTGAGCAACGCCTGGTTAAAAGTTTAAGGCAGCAAGGGGATGGTGACAAAGAGAG
This sequence comes from Drosophila quadrilineata, assembly GCA_018150725.1. Lineage (NCBI taxonomy): Eukaryota > Metazoa > Arthropoda > Insecta > Diptera > Drosophilidae > Drosophila > Drosophila quadrilineata. The sequence continues at coordinate 84,208 of JAECWN010000397.1, read as the reverse complement.
AGAGAGAGAGAGAGAGAGAGATAGCGAAAGGATGGCATTGAGAGCGTGATGGCAATGCACGCAGGATGCAATTTTCAATTTGTTGGTAATTTTATTTTATATTCCACAATCTAAGTCAAGTCAAGTTTACCGAAAAACGTTTTACCGTGCAAATGATTTTCACTTTGGCCTGGCCAGCACTTTTCTCGCTGCTTCCCTGCGTTTCCTGCCAACACTCCCTCCAGTATTTATTTGCCTGAACAAGTTGTAACTGTGCAATGATGGAGGCGGCACAGGACTAAGATGGTAATATGGCGGGGTGGTGGGGTGAGGTAGTTGAAGTGAGCGAGTTAACTGTAAGCCAAAAGTAAAGGACAAAGTTTTCAGCTTGCGTTTCTGCGGCATTCGCCTCATTGTCATTTGCCAGTTGAGTCAGTCAGCCAGGTGAAGTTAGAGCCAAATTGCGAATGCGACTCTGAATGCGAATTCATTCATAAGGCATCCACATTACTCTCTCACTCATTTTCTCATGGTATCTCCCTGTCTTTCTCTCACTCTCTCTCACATACCCACATATACATTAATAGATAGAGCAGGTGTGCTGCTTGAGGGGAAGCTGCCAGCAGCTTTGGATGGGCAAATGAGTTTTTTGTGTCGAGTCAAGTTTTAGTTGCAGTCAGGGAAATCCGTCCTCCGAGCAGCTAAAATTAAGAGAAACGAGAGAAAGAAGAGAGAGCAGTGCAAATAACAACACAATTACGACGGAGTTTTTGTTAAATGTTAAAAAATTTTTCAACGTATTTCGAGCAGCGACTGCTCTGCATGCCAATTATACATACCTACACAAAAAAAAGAGTTGGAGAAAGACAGAGAGAGAGAGGGAAGAAGCATATTTGTCGCAATTTACGTGCCTTTTTGACTTGCCTGTGGCCCTCACTTACCCAGAGAACCCGCATCTCATTCTCTCTCTCTCTCTCGCGACTGTCGCCTGGTTTATTTAATCAGTTGTACGATTTGCGTTTCATGCGGAAATATTTAATTTGGATTTTAAATGCGTGCCACGGCGTTATATGAAACCAGAAACCCAGACAGTCGACCCTTGACGCGACGAACTCAATCCAAGGCGAAAGCCAGCGGCAACAGCAGCAGCTTTAGTTGCAGCGCGAGCTTGTGGCAAGGATATTCGAGACAAATGTGCCACACGGCAGAGGCAGACTATGAAACTGCTACAAGAAACTTTTTATGATTGTGTGTCGTGTATATGTGCCTTCTACACTGTCGTCGCAACTTTAGGTGTGACTGACAAACTTTGTTGTCGTCTTGCAACGCACTCGAGACGCTGCCACAGCACGCTGTATATTGTTGTCAGTGTGGCCTGTTGCACTAATTGATTATAAACACAGTGCAGACTGATTGCTCAGATTTATTTTATAAATGAGTTTTATAATTGAAATCAAGTGAACCGCAGCAACAGGCCGGCAGAATATGAAATTCATTTAATGTTCCATGTTCTACTCGCTCTGTTTCTATATCTTCCTGTCTTCCTTTATCATGTGAAAAATGTATCTTGAATGGCTTATCACGATGACATCCATTCATGAAATTACTTTCACTTTAGCATAATCTTTGCTGAAAGAGCTTCAACTACAACTACAGAGTTTAGCAGACCATGTCAAAAGGCAACACTTCTCGGCCTTTGTATGGCCACAACATGTGTCGCAACAGCATCATTCACAGTTAACCAAGTTAACCCATTTTGGCCAAGCAAGCATTCATACAGTCAAAGTATGCGTTCGTTTTGTCAACACTTTGACTAGCTCAAAACTGCTTTTAACTTCGGCTCTATGGCAAGTGCTCCCAACTCAAACTCAGGCTTCATTCATGTAGTATGCGCGTGTGCTGCACACACACACACACACATACACACGCACACATACACATTTAATTTGTTACATAATTACGTAATTAATAAAACATGCTGCATAGACACATACACGCTCTTGTATGTATGGCAAACATGGGCTTTACAGCAGCTAAGTGATGGTGGCGTATACGTAATATTGACAGCTACAAAGATTTACATGGCCGTAGTTCAACTTTGACTTCAACACACACACACACACACTCCACATCAACAATAACAACAACTATTACAAAAACAGCAAGTTGATGAGCTTGCAGGCAATGCTTACATTTGATTACAATGTCATTGAGTAATTAATGTGTCCTTGTCAATAAAAATGCCTGCAGGCAAGCAGCAACTACAACTTCTATTCCAAGTATAACAACTGCCGGTATGTCTTTATGTATGTGTGTGTGTGTGTGTGTGTGCCTGTATGTGAAACTAAAATCCTTTTGTTTGCGTTGCTTAATTAATCTCATCAGTTAGCCCAGCTGGTCGTCCTTTTGACCGGATGTAACTGAGTCTTCTCTTGTTGTTCAGGTGTCAGCCATTGCCCCAGAGCATTGTTCACATTCCAACTCCCGCTGCTCCAGCTCCAGTCTCCAGTCACCAGTCTCCAATCTCCCTCGCCTGATGTGCTGTCGTTAGCCTACGGAAATTGTATTTCTAATTAATGAGCATAAAAAGCAATTTGCGAGAATTTATTGCGCATACTCGTACGATAGTTTCCAACAAACCCTGCAATAATGCGCCCAAAATTAACAAACGGCAACTTGCCACATATATTGAGTGTGTCAACAGAGGGGCGAGGTTAGGGGGAGGGTAACTCAAAATTCACAATATAGAGATATTCAGAATGAGAGAGAGAAAAATATCGTTAATACCCCAAGCAAAAACCCAATGCAATCAAAATAATTGCCATAGTTTTGCGGGCAGTCGTAAAAGCAATTCAAATTATAATTAAGACTCAAGCGCCCACAGCGATACCAAAAGCAATAGCAATAGCAATAGCAATACTAAAAGCAAAAGCAATTAAAAATTACAACAACAACGACGACATTTCGATAGCACATCGAAAATAGTTTTTGCCAATGCGGCGACAGGATATTAGCCAAAAAGTTCAGTCTAATTGACTTTGTCTGACAGTTACCAACACAACAAATATTCATCCACAGATAACACTCGTAGGGTGTATTGTGTTATGTGTGTGTGTGTGTGTATGTCTGCACACCTGCAATACTTTGAAATTGGTTAGCTAATTTATTTGCTCGACAAACATCACAAAGCCGACCAATAATGATCATCACAATGAATGAGGTATAATGGGCTAAATTAAAACAAAAGCTGCTTACACCTGCATAAACCATTCAAAATAAACTTAACTTCATTTAGCTCATTAACCTGGCAAAAATTAATTAATATTGTTAATTGATTTTGGGCGATATCTTAAATACAATATGGTTAATTAATAAGCAAAGTTTCTGATTTTATTATTATTTTATTATTATTAACACTCGTAACTTCGCGATATCGGATTGAATGTTTAGCAGCATTTCAAATTACATTATAATCGTATGAAATTGGGAAAGTTAAAGTAACTTTAAGGTATGGGAATGCAGAAATTTAAGCAAATATCACTCTTAGCAACTTTTCGGTGCATTTTTGGCGATATCTCGAAATATACTCATCAGAAACACCCCAAATAGCAAAATGTTAGTTTTGAGTCCCAGAATTGATTAGGCTTAAAAAAATTCGAATCGGAAAAGTTTTCGATTTTTAATGATTTTGACAAGGGGTTAGTATGCAAAAACAGTCAAAAAAAAGTCGTAAAATTAAAAACGAAATATATGAAGAAAAAAATTAATGCTGATTCAAACTATGATCAAAACCATTGACAAAAATGAAAAGTTTATCAAAATCGGTTTATTTTTGGCAAAGTTGTGACAATTTAAAGTTGATAAAATGTTGGAAAATGTTTATTGCGGACGGTTTTGAGGGTTATTTTAAGATACTACACATATATAAAAAAAAATAAATTTTCAAGTTAAAAAATAACCAATCTATTAAATATCCTAATGTGAATACCGGCTTTCAATGTTCAGTTTTGGCATCTTTCTCTGAAATAAATAAATAACTTTTATATTCTTAAGCAACACAACTCAATCTATGCTCCTTGTCATGATGCCCAGTATTACCTTGTGTTGGTCCCTCAGATACAATTGTTCCACGACGAACAAAGCCAGAAAGAACAAAGTGGACAAATAAAAAATGAAATAAGCCGTTCTGTGGCTTGTGAGTTGTATACTTCAAAGCGACTGTCAATTACACGCAATTAAATCGGATTTCTACGTACAATTTGGATTTTCATTTCCGTTGCGTGGATCATAAAATATTTGCCATTTCTATTCGTACTGTAACTGGACTCTAGATTTTGGCTTTTGGCTGCAGACAGAGCGGAAATTAATATCATTTTTATTTATTGTCATAGAATAGTCAATTTACGAGCAAGCTATATCCATGTATTTTTGTTGAGTAGAAGCTCCTATAAGTTCAATGAACTGGGGCAAATGATAAGCATATTATGGTGATAAGACCACAATAATGAACAGACGCCTCCCTGTGTGGAGGTCTACTCATATACAAGCAAACTCTCCTACATTGGAAAGGGGGCTGAAGTTGGGAAAAAAGTTTTTGATATGTTTTGCAAACAAAGTCCCAATGGCCAATTGACAGCAGCAGGCACTGCCACTTGGATACTCACTGGACAGTGCCAAGATAAACCAACAGATTGAAGTACAAACAGTATGGAAGGCAACTCTGATTGGGCTTGGCTTGGAGTGATGGCTGCCAGCTGCCAGCTGCCCATGTATCATCAAGTTGGGAGCATTCATACATATAAAAAATGAAATGAGAGAAGAAGAGAAAAAGAGAACAAGAGAGCGAGAGATATTCATACCACTTATGTGCTGGCTACAGACTCTGGGGACTCCTGGCCAAAACAAAAACTAATACAATAATATGCAGCACAACTTTCATAGCTCTCTTTTCTTCTTTCTATTTCCCTGTCTCATTCTCTCTAACTCTCTTTTCAGTTATCTTTGTGCAACTTTCACTGTTGAGCATACATTAAGGCGTGTTGAAGCGCATTGAATTGTGTATTGGGATTTGTTTACAATGCTGCAGAAAAGTTTTTACGTTCGTTTAGCCAAAAGCAAAGGCAACTTGGCAACTTTCTTGAGCAATTGTCAAGCAGCAACCCTGACAAGTGAGGCAATTTTTATTCAACCATTTACCATCTATTTATATGCATAAATTCCATGGCAGTGTCATTGCTTGCCCCATAAGGCAATAACGACGTTGCAAAAAAAATTATTTCTGCAATGACTATTGCTTTTTTATGTATTTATAATAAGCTTTAATAGGCAGCAACATGCGGCAGTACCAAATTAAGGAATATCATTAATCTACTCAGAATTAAAGTTGAAATCGTTACTCAATCTTAAGCGTTGTTCGAAGTAAAAGCGATGCGAAAAAAATCAAACCTATCAAGTTATGCCTTCTCCTTAAGGTGAAATCGTTGTTCAAACTGATGCTGAACGCGGTGTTCGAAGTAAAAGAGAAGCGAAAAAAACCATTAGGTTATGAATACGTCTTAAGGTGAAATCGTTGTTCAAACTGAAGCTGAACGCGTTGTTCGAAGTAAAATAACGGCGATCAATGTAAACCGAATTCTTATGGCTGTCCTTATTGGTGAATAAGTACAAACCTGAGTAAGAAACGTTAAAATTCTATCTGCAGATTTTGACAGATCTTCATGATAATAGGTACACTTTATTTCAAAAAGTTAATTTGTCTAAGTAGTTTATAAATTTTTGCCGCTTGCTGTTAACATTTCCGCAATTAAATATTAATTCAATATATTATTTGGAACATTCAGCCGAGCCTCTAGGCATTTTATACCCTGCGTTTTCAACAAAAAAAAGTACCCAAACAAAATGATAAAAAAATATTAGAAATTTGTGGTGCCTTTGCTAACGATAGAAATCAATTGCAATACTACGAACAACAAAAATAAAATCGCCACAACATTCGCCACAAAAAATATGCCACCAAAAATATAGTTTGTAGCTGGCTTTTCCGTTGCTGGGACAACTTTGTATGCAAATAGTTGCAATATGTATTTATGTGGGTAGCAGTATTTATATATATAACTGCATAACTGTATATATGTAGAATATTTTAAATGAATTGTTCGCACATTTGTTTGTGCAGCCACTGCAACGAGAGCGACAAACGTCGAATTAAATAAATAAATATTATTTGCTAAAAAAAGAGATATTAAAACGATATGCGGGTATTATATACAAACAGAATAGTGTGCAGCTGCCACAAAATGCAATTTTAGTTGACATTTTATTATTATTATTATTTCAGTTGGCATTTCCCCTCCCTTGCTCAACAGTGTTCTCCATCTCCTACTGTTTCTCTCTCTCTCTTTCTCTCTCTCTTTGAAATTGGGTCAATAAAAACGTCAACAACAGCATCCAGTTTTCCGGTTTAAATTAATTATAAACCTGTATATAGTATGTATATGCAGTTAGTACTATTTTTCAATATGTATGCATTTAATTTTTTTTTTTTTTTTATTTGTTTGTTAAGGGTAGTTTTAATATTTTATCATTTCCCCGATTCTAAAATTTAATTTATATTTTTTTTTTTTATTATTTGTTTTACTTATCTCTTTTTATATTAACTGTCGACCCCAACAGGCGAACCAAACGCTTTGTAAACTTGTTAGTTGTTATATGCCATACTTGGTTTTGGCTTTTAATTATCCTGGCCACCCACCCTACCCGATTTCCTGCCTAGCCCAAAATTGTTACTCATGAACTGTGGCTCATTGTTTAAACTTTCAAGTTGGCGACAATAAACGTTGAAACTTTTAGTTTTATTGCCAAAGTTTCGACGAGATTTTCGGTCGAAACAGCATCCAGCAAACCAGCATGCCGAATAAAAAAAAATATTCGTGAGTTGAGTCTATGTATAATAATAACCACAAGGCAGAAGTTTTTGGGACTCCGACCACAAAGCGTTCCCCAAACTTGACTCAACAACACTTTCCCTTTGCCACACAGCGCACACTGCTGCAACTACAATACTTATTCAAAAAATCGACAACTAACTGAATAACTGAATGGAAAAGGGAGAGAGAAGTAGAGTCACTAACTGCCTGACTGTTGTTTGCCCATAAAAACTGTTGAGCAGCCAAACAAAAAGCAAAAAATAATAATAAAAAAACGCAAAGCGGCTCTAATCAAGCACGGCCCCCAGGCTAGTCCTCGGTTACATTCCTTTCATGCTCGCGAGCCAAACTTCATGTGTATCCACCATACACCACACCACTCCACTCCAATCCCATCCAATCCAATCCCATAGAACGAAGAAGCCACAGTAAAGACGTTGCGAACGCTAAACGGCGCCCAAGTCAAACTGTGCAAACCTGCACGTACCTGCACTTGATCTATGCGGATATTAAGATATTGAATTACCTTTTTGTTCGTGCAGCTCAGACTGACTGTCTGACTCTCTGACTGTCTGACTGCCTGACTAAACAGGCAGTGACTTACCGTGCTGAATCTACTAAACATTCCACTGTGCACGACTTTAAAGATATACAGGCACGCAAGGAATGTATGTGCAGCCCAATAAATCCTTGTGGCAATTGAACGTTAATAGTTAAATAATACACTGGCCAAATATGCAGCCAATTATGCTTAAAATTCTAGGCATAAACGTGGCTAACTGGCTAAAACCCAAAGACCCCAGCCAGATTGTTAGACACACAACGTGTCTATGCTGCCCATCAAATTCTATTAAATATGCAGCCTGCGTGCCACACAAACTGTGCCACAGACACAAGCTCACGAAATAGAGATGAGTGGAGGTCCTGTCCTGATGTGGGTGTCTAGCAGCGAAGAGGAGCTTTCTGGACTTTACTAGAAAAAATTTCAGCTCAGCTGCTACCAGACACAGATCAAGACATTAGGATTGACAAATACCACAAATGATAAACCCAACAAATGTTATGCATATGTTCTAAAGTATTTTTAGGTTTAATAATTGGTATATATCAAATCAAAAAGCTAACAAAATTTGAGATAAGTAATTAATAAGTAAATTTAAAATAATGATGTAATTATTGTATAGTCATCAATGAGTAATCAGTCCAACAAAAAATTTGTGGAGCAATTATTTAGGCATGTTGCTTGCAAAATTTGGTCAGCTTTGTCTCTTTGTTTGCTTAAATTAACATGTCTAATCTTATTATTTATGAAACTTTATCACTTTAAGTTAAGAAGACAATTAAGTGCCTGGGGATTTGCTGTTGCACAACTGATTTAGAGAGCGGCATGTCTGTCTCTGTCTCAGCTGTGTTATACTTTATTGGATTCCAAGGGACGATGGCAGGAAATTAATGTCGCTGCGCGTAATTTAATAAAAACCCAAAGACGCACAACAAAAGACAATAACAATGAGAGTGGCAAACAAAGCAACGAATGTTGTTTATGGCTGTAAATATTTCTAATTGGCGCAAGTTATGTGCGGCAGCTGTGTTGCCTCGCTACGCCATGCCACGTCCTTCCACGTCCTTCCATGTCCTGCCACGTCCTGCTTTGCTTGCACCAAAAGACCCAGACACACTTCTCACTCGACAGTTGCCACTTGCCACTTGGCCACTTTCTGCTTGTTGGCAAACATGTGCAACATTTTGTTGGCGCCACCATCGAGTTCATAATTTGCAAGTGAAATTGCCACATAAATGCGTGACTGTAAATTGTTGTATCTTTTTATGGTTAAGACGACTGCAGTTGCCTTTTTCCCGTTAATTGCAATGACAGTGGCATGTGCCCCAAAAACTGACCCCAGTTTGACGACAGTTGTGGCTTAATGTTGCAAGCTGCAATTCAGTGCAGGCAGAAAGCGGCACTTTCAAACAGAATAATAATTAATTCCAGAATGAGAAAGAGATGGAAGTGTGGGCGACTGACAAATAGAAAGAGATGGAAAGAGAGGAATTGCTGCTTGGGTTCTGCATTTAATTTAGTTATTTCAATTAGCTGAAGGAATGCGGCACCGCAACGCGGTTTAAAGTATAAATTTCAATTTATTACGGCATTTACATAATTTGTCAACCAAAAAGGACGACCAAAAAATCCGAAAACTCCAAAAAATGCAAATGCCACACACAAACACCGAGCAAGACAGAGCGAAAGAGATGGCAAGGAGTAAATGGCAGTTGTGGGACAGGGATAGGAGGCATGCCGGGAATTCTGGCTCACGGTTTACTGCACATTTGCTAAGCACTTGTTGCTTAACTTGTAGTAGACGAGCGTACATCCTACGCCCGGCAAACTACTCAACGTCCTGCTCGTCCTTTGCTGGAAGCTACCCTTTTCAAACTTTTCGACATAAAATTCACTTAGACTGTCGTGGCTGTCGCATGCGTTGCAAAAGGCAGTCTGCCTTATATCTGTTGCCTGGCATCTGCATATTTGTAGCAGACAGCCGGATGGCAAGGACATTGCAGGCATGTACCGTCTAACTGTGGATATGTAGTGGAGTCCTGTTGCTGTAGTTGTTGCGACTTGCATGCAAATACAATTTGACTGCCTTGTTAGAAAGCTCTCTCTCTCTCACTCAATCTCTCTTTCTCTCCGTCTGGGGATATCTCTTGCAAAACAATAAGATGCTCACAGCCCAGACTAAGACCAAGGACCCTAGAGCCCAAAGTCAGTTCTGCCAAGGATTTAGCCAGCTGAAGAGTGAACAGGGGTACAGGGAAATAGAATACTCCCACATTGCAAGCAACATTCATGGCAGCTTGATACTGTCACATGGACATCCATTTGGTATAAGCTTAAGTCGCGTTGTGGGTAGCCGCGTTGTGGCTGTCGCGTGGCAACTCTAATAAATGCCACAGCAGCTCAAGCTCAGCTGTCAGACACCACCTACCCGCCATCACACCACCCCACCTCCTGCCATCCCATCAGACCCTCAGCTCTGCTATCGGCGACTAATGTTATTTGCGTGCGGTTCTTTTTACGACCCGCTGGGGTGTCATAAGTGTGTAAAATTCATGTCCTTAATGCACAACATTTGTAATATGTGCGGACTAACATATTCAACATTATCAATTTCTGAACTCCAAGGGCTTGGCAAGTGGCTGCCGACTTAAACAAAAAAAATATAAGAAAATTTATACATATCATATATGAGAAAGGAATATTTAATGTCATGCGATATTTATTATACAATCTGAAACAGCTTTCATAAGCATTGAGATAAAGCTTAGCTGGCTTTTATTATTAAATCTGCTTAAAAACATTTTATTTTTCAAATGAGAAAAATAAGTACCCTTCTGGACAAACAATCAATTAACTCGACACTAAGTTAGCTAAATTTCATGACAAACTCAATAATATATTTTCAATAAATGGGAAATTAAATGAATTACTGAGTCAGGTTGCAAGGAGAGGAATTTCACTCTTCTAAACACTTAAAATAATTTTAGACGAAATGTAAACCAATTGAGATTCGGTCGCCGCACAGCAAATTCCAAAATGCTAAATCAATTATAGTTCTTCCAATAATCAAATGCAAATAAATATGCCTCACAGTTCAAACAGACAGAGTCTCAAATGAGGAGCAAACGCACACTGAGGACAACCCAAATAATCATGTCAGGAGATTATGAAACTCAGGATGATGACTATGGATATTTTGCTGTTGAGCTGCAGCTTTGACTGAAGTACATATTATGCTCTGTTAAAAGCTGACCAAGTAATAACACTCAAAACAAAACTGCATTCAAAGATTGTTCAAATTAAGACATTCATTTTCGGACCCCACCACAAGCCCAGATCTGTATGAAAAAATCACTTATGAGGGCTTTGAAAACTTTGATCGGCCATAACTTTGACAATTCTCAAGCGATTTTCAAGTTTGATGGCAATTTTTCCAAGTTTTGACATTCAAAACCAAACTGCATTCAAAGATTGTTCAAATTAAGACCTTCATTTTCGGACCCCTCCACAAGCCCAGATTTGTATGAAAAAATCGCTTATTAGGGCTTTCAAAACTTTAATCGGCCATATTTTTTCCAATTCTCAACCGATTTTCAAGTTTGATGGCAATTTTTCCAAGTTTTGATATTCAAAACAAAACTGCATTCAAAGATTGTTAAAATTAAGACCTTCATTTTCGGACCCCTCCACAAGCCCAGATCTGTATGAAAACATCACTTATTGGGGATTTTAAAACTTTGATCGGCCATAACTTTTCCAATTCTCAACCGATTTTCAAGTTTGATGGCAATTTTTCCAAGTTTTGATATTCAAAACAAAACTGCATTCAAAGATTGTTAAAATTAAGACATTAATTTTCGGACCCCACCACAAGCCCAGATTAGTATGAAAAAATCGCTTATTAGGGCTTTCAAAACTTTGATCGGCCATTTTTTTTCCAATTCTCAACCGATTTTCAAGTTTGATGGCAATTTTTCCAAGTTTTGATATTCAAAACAAAACTGCATTCAAAGATTGTTAAAATTAAGACCTTCATTTTCGGACCCCTCCACAAGCCCAGATTTGTATGAAAAAATCGCTTATTAGGGCTTTCAAAACTTTGATCGGATATAACTTTTCCAATTCGCAACCGATTTTCAAGTTTGATGGCAATTTTTCCAAGTTTTGATATTCAAAACAAAACTGCATTCAAAGATTGTTCAAATTAAGACCTTCATTTTCGGACCCCTCCACAAGCCCAGATCTGTATGAAAACATCACTTATTGGGGATTTCAAAACTTTGATCGGCCATAACTTTTCCAATTCTCAACCGATTTTCAAGTTTGATGGCAATTTTTCCAAGTTTTGATATTCAAAACAAAACTGCATTCAAAGATTGTTAAAATTAAGACCTTCATTTTCGGACCCCTCCACAAGCCCAGATCTGTATGAAAACATCACTTATTGAGGATTTCAAAACTTTGATCGGCCATAACTTTTCCAATTCACAACCGATTTTCAAGTTTGATGGCAATTTTTCCAAGTTTTGATATTCAAAACAAAACTGCATTCAAAGATTGTTCAAATTAAGACCTTCATTTTCGGACCCCTCCACAAGCCCAGATTTGTATGAAAAAATCGCTTATTAGGGCTTTTAAAACTTTGATCGGATATAACTTTTCCAATTCTCAACCGATTTTCAAGTTTGATGGCAATTTTTCCAAGTTTAGACATTCAAAACAAAACTGCATTCAAAGATTGTTCAAATTATGACCTTCATTTTCGGACCCCTCCACAAGCCCATATTTGTATGAAAAAATCGCTTATTAGGGCTTTTAAAACTTTGATCGGATATAACTTTTCCAATTCTCAACCGATTTTCAAGTTTGATGGCAATTTTTCCAAGTTTAGACATTCAAAACAAAACTGCATTCAAAGATTGTTCAAATTATGACCTTCATTTTCGGACCCCTCCACAAGCCCATATTTGTATGAAAAAATCGCTTATTAGGGCTTTCAAAACTTTGATCGGCCATAATTTTTCCAATTCTCAACCGATTTTCAAGTTTGATAGCAATTTTTCCAAGTTATGATATTCAAAACAAAACTGCATTCAAAGATTGTTCAAATTAAGACCTTCATTTTCGGACCCCTCCACAAGCCCATATTTGTATGAAAAAATCGCTTATTAGGGCTTTCAAAACTTTGATCGGCCATAATTTTTCCAATTCTCAACCGATTTTCAAGTTTGATAGCAATTTTTCCAAGTTATGATATTCAAAACAAAACTGCATTCAAAGATTGTTCAAATTAAGACCTTCATTTTCGGACCCCTCCACAAGCCCAGATTTGTATGAAAAAATCGCTTATTAGGGCTTTGAAAACTTTGATCGGCCATAACTTTGCCAATTCTCTAGCGATTTTATCAAAATTGTTACAGTTTTAAAATTCACAACAGAACTTCATTCAAAGATTTCTCAAATTAAGATTTTCAATTTAAAACATCAGTCAGGCAGAAACTGAGACAGAGAGCCAGAGAGTAAAGGAGAGAGAGTGAGAGAGGTTGTGAGAGAAAGAGCTAGTTGAGAGCAGCTGCTTTGCTCTGAATGGAAAGAGGCACAACGATTGCAGATTTTGACACACATTTGTAAATTGCTGCCATGCCCTTAAGGCTGCCTGATGAGAAGAGCAGGCTGGCAGCAGGAGTGTGGGTCGGGGTCGAGGGTTGGTCGATGTTTGTAGGGTGGCTCTTGTGCGGTTGCTGAAGTGAGAAATGCCAAAGCAAAAGCCGTAACCACTTTGTAAGTGTCAAAAACATAGCAGCAAACGAAAATTGGATTGTAGCCGGAAACGGAAGCGGGGCAGCGTTGCCAGCTGACCCCAACCCACACCCCCCACACTCACATATACACGGAGTAGATCCAGCGTTATGAGCAATGCCCACACACAATCTACACTCGCTGCTGATGCGGATGCTGTTGTTGTTGCGTCCATTATGTTGGCTAATACAATACATACAAATAAGCAGATGCACATGGCCAAACTGCTTGGCACAGGACAGCGATAGAAGAGACAGAGAGCGAGAAAGAGAAATAGAGGGATTGAGGAGAGAGTGCAAGCGAGAGATACAGATGCAGAGAGCATGGCACCCCCGTGAGCATGAGTCAAAAGCACTCATTCGCAATGTGGTCTCTGGTCATTCATACGCAGTGTGGACCCCACCCATGTACATACTACAATTGCATGCAATCAGCGCCGACAACGTTAAGGACGATTGGGCGTTGGCTGTTGATGTTGCTGCTGGTGTTGCCTCTATCCCTCCCTCTGCCAAGCTACTGATGTTGCTGTTGCACTGACCTGCCCTGTACTGGACGGTAGTGGAGTGGACCAGTCCGAGACCCGGGACTATATGGGCAGCTCGATTTATATTTGCTATATTGGGCCATCGATTTTATGAGAGGGTGGATTTGATGTTGTTTTTTTTTGTTTTTGTGTAGGATGGGCGAGAGCTCTTTTGAGTTGTTGCATATAAATCGCTTTTAATTTGCTGCCACAAATTATTGCATAATTGCTATTGCATTTGTAAACAATTTGCGCACAATGGCCATATCCCGATCCGCATCCGTTCCGCATCCCCCTCCTCGTGCCGATACATGAAAAGTTGATTGAACTGCAGCCATGAACAGCCATTGCAGGACAATCTAATATCATATATGTGTGGGTGTGTTCTGTATATTTATGTATTCGTTGGACATTTTTCATGTGTACTTATATGGGAAATATTTTATGGCCAATATAAATGTTCAGCACGCACTTGGGGGAACAATAACTTTGCCAAGCTGCCGTTGACGTTGGCAAATGCCAGAATAGAGACAGAGCAAAAAATACACAGAGAAACACAGAGAGAAAGAGACTTTTGACATCTTCAAGCTAAACCTCAGTAGCTATTCAGCCGCACCCCGTTTCCACTGTTTAGAGCCCAGGAAAAAAGAAAATATATATTTATATATATATATATATACAGAAATGAAATGAAAGTAATAATAAAACGCCGGAAAAACAGAAGCAAAAGTACACGGAAATTATGAGAAAATGCTGCAAAAGGCAAATGGCAAATGTAAGCAAAAGTGAAGAGTTCATCGTGCAGAGTTCAGCACAGTTCAGTACAGTTAGGGAATACGCAACAAAAAAAGGGTTTCTACTGCCAGCTCTTGGTTCGACCCCAAGCCAAGCTAAAAGTGTTTGTATAATTGTGGGCGTGGCCATTGTAATTAAGCCAACTGGCTAACTGGGCATGCTGCTGAACGTCAGGCAATTGCGAAAATGTGGCGCATTCAACTTACCCCCTTTATGCCACACACCGAAAAAGGCTTTTGACACTTGTGTCCACTCAAAAATCTCAAAATAGGTAGGAGTGTTTGTGTGTGTGTATCAGCAGAGAATGCCACTCAACTGGCATTTGGTGGAGTTGAGGTACTCATCAGCAGCAACCTCATTATCATCTTGCCTGGATGCTGCCCCTGTCCTGTTCACATATTTTCACTTGGTTGCCTTTCAGCTGCGCCCATTCGCTCTCACAGAGAATTTGTGATAGGGGTAGTTGAGGAGGGAGGGAGCTATGAGCTGCGGTATGCCACATGTGTGTCATTGTCTGTGTGTGTGTGTGTGTGTGCAAAATGCGATTCTCGTATGTATTGCAAACCAAACATAAACAGCTTAAAACGAAGCACAACAAAAATGTTTATCGATGTCAGCAGCCAAACGCAGTTACAAAACAGAGGCAATCGAGTAGGCTCGACTTGCAGATACTAAGTATAAGACATTTAAGAGGAAATTTAAAATTTAAAATTTGAATTGAAAAACCTGTCCATAGTTTAACACTCCAACGTATTATCCATCGCCAAATTATTGACTTCCCCTTTCTTATTGAGTATACCCCAAATATTTGAGTATTACTAATTCTATATATCGATAAATTGTTTTCTTAAGTTCTGTGTACATATGCCAACAATCTGAAGTATCTGCAAGCAATTTAAGCAGCTAAATGTACATTTTACAAGTGTATACTCTACTCAACTTGCCCACTTGATAAACTTGTTGTTTCAGCCGATTCAATTTGTTATTCATATTGTTTTAAATATTCATTTCACATTTTCCAACATTTTCAATAAATATTTTGAATCCATGGATAAACCCTGTGGTGCAAAGTTTTACTTATTTTAACCATAATCCCCCTAACTCAAATTGTCTGTCAGTTTTTATCCAACTACATTTTTGTTGTTCTCTTTCCACTTTTTAACTAAGCAGCCACGTAGCCATTTCATATTTTTAATTATTTTCTCTTTACACCCCTTTACAGAAAAAAAAAAACAGTAAAGAGCTGAAAAGAAGGAAATGCCAAAGTTTTGAGTTCGCGTGGGCAGCACTTGAAAAAGGAAACATTCTATGAGCGTGCACCGCAAAAACTAATAACACTTTGCCACATCCCGCAACCCACTCTGTTTCCCCTACTCCATTTGGGGAGCGCGCTTCAAACTTAAGCCAGAGTCTTGAGGTTGAACCAAGAGCAGCAATTGCTCAGCTGTTTGCTGGCCAGTTGCCTTTTTGCTTTTGGAGACTTGGCCCTCTTTGCGCACTTTTCGAAAAACTTTTCCATAATGATATAAAAACCAAAAAAAAAAAAACACAAAAAAGCGAAAACATTGTAAAAATCCACATAATGAGTGGCCAATATCTTGCAAAATTTTGTTAAACTTTTCATACTCTTATCCAAAATTGCTTAAACATATTTATTATAACAGCAGATTTATTTTTCAGCAAGAGAAACCCGCATAGTAACTGATTAAATGTAAATCTATAGAAACTACCCGTGCCTGACAAAAGCTGAAAGTTATGAATACCGAACAGCAGGCTGAGTTTACGTAAAGCTTCTTTACTTTAGCAACCGATACACTGAAAAAAATTATATCTTCCGATCCTATGCAACTAAATATTTTAATTGTAGATTTCCATAAATGCAGATCTATATTATTTTAATATTAATAAAATGTACTAATATTTATTTTAATTTAATTTATATTAATTATATTTATTACTTAAATTTCATATGTAACTACAATCAAGCAAATGAATACAATAATTTGTGAGCAATTGTTTAGTGAACTATCGCATACATCGGCAATTAATCTGTGATTGCATTTCAGGAACAGTTCGCTGGCTCGAAAACTCTAAATTGAAAATCAAAAGAATTAACATTAAATTGTAGGTTCCGGGTTTTAATGCGATCAGCATGAAATTTTCCGCATCGTCAATTTCTGCTGCTGCATGATGCATGTGGCATGCTGCGTAGTTGAAATTTAATCCAATTTCTAAATATTTGCTAAAATGTCATGTATTCGTGTGTACTATGTTCCCAATCTCCCTTCACGTCTCCCTATCCATCCCTATCCGTCTCCCTATCTGTTTGTCTGTCTGGCGTTGCGTTTCCATTTCCTGTGCACGTTGCATTTGCAAAACTGCATTCGCATTTGCATTTGCTATGCATTTACTCCCTATTCTCTCTTCTACTCACTCTCCTTCTACACTCCCTCTCTCTCTCTCTCTCTCTCTCCCTCTCTTTGTATTTATGTATGCGTGTGTGTGGTTGTATATGTTTGCGTATTTGATTGCTGCTGATTGTGACATTACACTTGACATTTACGGCGGCAACTGCTGCCGAGGCAACAGCAACAGCAACACCAGCAACAGCAGCGGCAACATCTATTGCAGCAAAGTAGCGTTGCTCTCTCCGACTGTCTGCTGTTGCTGCCACAATGTCGTGTTTCGCCATCTCGCTCTCTTGCCTCTTATGCAAGCCGCCATTTTGGCCAACTCGATGTATGCGCATGCTCACCATGACATGAGAGAAGCAACAGCCGCCAACAGGCAGCGGCAGTAACAGCAGCAACAATTTTATTTGCATGCCACACACACACACACACACTCAGACGCTTGTTGTGCGTGTTGAATTCCCGTTGCCTCCACGACCACCTGACCACAGCATCCTTTGCTGCTGCTAAGTGGCACATTTTTATGAGTCTCGACGGATTTTTGGACCAAGTTGATAATTTTCACTGCTTCGCCTGACAGCCTATGCCAGTTAATGTGGCTGTTGTTGTTGTTGCCTCATTTGTTGCTGCTCTTGTTGTTGTTGTTGTAGTTGTTGTTATCATTTTGCATGTGCTGCGCATTTAATCAATTTAATGTAAAAATCTCCCAAGCGATTCGCTTTTATCAGAGCGCCTAGCGCCGAGCGTCGCCGCTGAAAGATTGTTATTTATCACGTTGCCTTTTATTTAATTATGCCGCTGCCCACTTGCCACCAACCCTCCCACCATCCCATACTCTCGCCCAGCCTCTCTAACCCTCAGTTTGCTGTTACTGTTAATTTGCTGATTTATGCCTTGCTGACTGATTATTGTGTTCAGCTTAATTGTCATTCCCCAAAGCAGACGGCGACCCAAAAATAAGTCCAAAAAGGGAATACAGCGCCTAGAAAACTGCACAAAATAAGCAAAAAAAAAAAATATATATATATATAAATGAGAAAGTAAAATAAGGAAAATAAAGAAATGGTGCAAAATGAGAACGAAGCCAAGATGATGATTATTAATAATAAGCAGTCAGATGTCAGTTGGCCCAAGTGTAGCCAATTTGCTGATTTAGTCAACAGGGAGCATAAAAACCTGGCTGTTGACACACTTATCAACACACAAACAAACGTACATACATATGTATGTCTGTATCTGTGTAAATGGCTGACTGTATGTATGTGTGTGTGTGTGTGTGTGTGTGTAGCGACAGGACCTGCACATGAGAGCAGGATGAACGCTTGGAACGTGTTCATTTGCAAATTTATTTGTGTGTCGGTAAGTGGCAGTTTGATGCGCAATGTCCTCTTCAAATGCCGCCCCATGCACATCAAGGGGACTTAGTACACAGCTATGTATGTATATACATACTATGTACATACATATATTTTCAACTACAACTATGTCTGTGCTGTTGGGAGTGTAAGAGGGGGGCGCTGTTGTTAATATTAAAGCACATCAACGACGACACCAAGAAGTCATTGACTCGTTGAGTTATGCTTACAACCAGCCCTAGCTAGCGTATTGTAGTTGTGCTAGACCACTCACACACACTCACACAGACTCGCACATACACATACACATACGTAAAAGCTCTCTCTCGCATACACACACACACACACTCATACATATACTCTCCAGTCATGTAGCAGCGCATTCGTGCCTAAAATTATGCTAACATTTTGTCCGTGCGGCGGTTTACGTTTGAGTCCAACAGCTGTGTAAGTGTATGTGTGAGAGTGTATGATGAGGGGGTAGAGGGTTGCAGAGTAAGTCTGAGAGGGATGCTGTGTATATGTGCTGTCGCATAGCGGAAAAGTCGTCGCTTTGCTGGGCGAGGAAATACACTGCGCCAAAGCTTAAGAGGTTAAATTGGATGCTAAACAGGAACAGGCATTTAACACGTCGATCATGATGAACGCATAGTTACCCTTACATTTCCTACACACACACACACACACACACACACACACATATTCGTGGCTAACAGGTTCATTAGCAAATTTTACCTTAAAGTTTTTAGTTTGCCAGCACAACTTGAAACTAATTTCAAACTTAGCTCAGCCCCAATGAACGGCAAACATTTTTAGTATTTTATACCGTTCATTGATCAACTGGAAACTAATTTGCCAACTATTGCCCGTGGCTCCCTTATTAATCCCCAACAAAGTAATCAAAAGCATCTTGCTGGCAAAACCACTTAAAGCAAACGGCAAAACGCACTGCTTGAAACTCAAACTGAAATCGAGACAGAAACGGAAACTCCGAATGAAAATGGCAAAATTTGAAAGGGAAAAGAGCAGACTATGAAAAAGAGAGAAAGCAAAGGGCACTATGTATAATGTTGGGATAGAGGGAGGAGCGAGCAACCCGTTTTTGGCGAGTTTATATACCACGCACGTTGGTCTTGTTGTTGTTGCTTAATGCGGCATTTTGCGACAAGTGTTGCTGCCACCATCGTCATCAACAGCAGCAGCAGCAGCAGCTAACAACACACACTCCCATTGCCTGATGAATAAAAGACAGAGAGGAATTGGGAGAAGGGGAGAGGTAGTTGGGATGCCAACTTGGGTATTCCCTCATTCGCTCAAGGAACAAAAACCACATACACACTTCATGTCAAAAGGAAGTTGCACATGCCCGACACTGTGGCAAAAGTGAAAGCGTTAAGTATACGCCATGTTACATACGTTCCTCACAAAATTAGGCAGTAATCAAAATACATACACACACACACACAGACATCCACACAGTATGTGTGCGTGTGTGTGTGTGTGAGGGTCTGTCCTTTGAAGAGCCTCTCATACCCAGCCGAGTTTCAACTGAGAATTTGAAACTGTTTTGCCTTTCTCTATGTATCCGTCTCTATTTTCCTCCATTTGTATCTCACTTTTTATGTCCTTTGGGTACAGCACACTAACCTGTTGACCTTAATATTTTCTAATCTTACACATGCCTACATGTCCTTTATACCTCATGTGCGTCTCTCCCAGTGGATGGGAATGTAAATGTGTGCGTGCATAGAGTAATTTTAGATAAGCTCAAAACGAAATGAAATGAAACGAAATGAAATGAAATGGAAGCACAGCAAAGCAATGCTGAAAGTGAAGGAAAAGGAGTATGATATGACAGGGAATCGCCAGAAAAGTTCTTGATGATATTGCCAAGGGCCACGGGGAATATCCAACTTTGAATATGCCACTGAGGCAGTTACCAGTTGTGGCAACAAACAAGCCCGATAAGCACTTGAGCCTGATTTTATGCAGAGGGTTCTTACGACTCTTCGACTCTTTAATTAACAACATGGCAAATTTGTTTCGCGCAATTAAAACAATTTAATTATTTGTGCGTGCATAATTGAAATTGCATTGCACAGCTGCACCAGAGGCTCGCGAATCAATCGATAAAGCGGCCAACGCCCAATTAAAAAAAATAATAATAATAATAACAAAAAAAAGAGCGGAAAACGCAAAAAACTGTAGCTGCAACAGCATCCATTTATACAGAATTCAGTGTATACATTTACATATATACAACATAAACAAATATACATACAATAAATAAATTGGAGCAGGCGTAAATGCAACACATATATACACACAGGCTGAGGTGCAGTGGGCTGCATGCAGCTGCAGTTGCAGTTTCACTGAACAATAAATAAAATGCTGTAAACGCACTGCAATGTTGCACAAGAAAGGAGAGAAGAAACTGACAACATGCAACTTTGACCGAGGGTCGCTAAAGAGATACCCCTAGCAACCAGCCAAAATCTAATAAAAGTAAAAAATATTTTTCTAAATTATAATTAAAAAAATATAGGCTTATCAAATAAAAAAATAAATATTGTAATAACAGGGACATGTTTTTGAATTCCCAAAATAAAAAGATATTTTTTTGAGCAAAAATATCATTTAAAGTCAGTCAAAACTTTGCAGCCTGTGTTCATGCATAATCTATGCAAACATTCGCATTCATAAATTATATACTTTTTCAACTATTCATATTTAAATTTCGAAATTTTTTTTAATAACAATTTATCAGCTTGTTTGGCAAATACTTCAAATTAATCCCAATAAGCTGAATTGATTTTCGTTTTATTCGTATTTTGCTGTAGCCCTGGTTCTGTCGCTATCCCTCTCAGTCATTCGCTCTTAAACGAATAAATATTTTATGCCACTTTTTTATTTGTGCGGAATTTTTTTTTTGTTGTAGCCATATTTTTTGTTGTTGCATTTCGCATATGAGTAATGCAAACGAACAGACAGCATGGTATGTGTGGCACGAGGTGCGGCACACAATGGGCCACACGACGTATACGCAACGCGTCAGTATATAGCCCTATACATATAACGGAGATGTATGTGTGTGAGTATCTGTGTGTGTGTGTGTGTGTGTGTGTATAAAGCGGATTTCGAAGCAGGCGCAACGAGAATGGGAATGACCCACAATGAAAACGGACAGCAGGCGCTGCAGCAACTGTATGTGGCCTACACACATGCAAACGCATGCACATGCCCCATAAATATGCCACACAGATACACACACACACACACATATATATATACATGCACAAAAGGACAGATATAACAGATATATGTGTATATACACATGGGCCTATGTATTGCTGTCGTGTCAGAGTTATATGTCGGAGTCGTAGTAAAACGCGAGTTGTTGCAAGGTAAGAGAGAGAGAGAGAGAGAGGCAGCAACAGCAACGGCTTGACGGCACTTTACAAATTTTCAGTTGAAAGCTGCGCTTTGAACAATCAAGCGTGCCACTCACACACACATAGACACAAACACTCCAGATGTTCACGTGTGTGGGTGAGCAGTATGTATATAGACAGAAGAAAACAAAGACAATGAAATGAGAAGAAGAGCAGAGAGAAAAAAACATAGTGAGCTGAAGTGAAGTGTAGTGAAGGCAAATGCAACGCAGCTGTCGAAAGCGTAAATGAAAATGAAAAATTGTGTTGTAGGCGGCATGCAGCAATAGTCGAGGTAGCCGAGGCAGCAAATTGAAAAACGAAAAAGAAAAACACGAACAACAACGGCAACAACAACAACAACAGCAACAACAACAACAACAACAGCAACATCAGTAACGACAACAGCTGCAAAACTGAATTGCTGAGAGCTAGCTAGGCTGGCAATGCAGCACGTTGCAAGTTGCACGTTGCATATTTTTGGGGCGTGTTGCATTGAGGGCAGGTCCAGTTAATCGGCTGCAGCCGTACGTATTCAGGTCATCATTATTGATTCGCATACGTCGCCATTGCGTGCGTATAGAGACATGAATTTTGCGTACGCACATCGCACACACACACAAACACACTCATCTCTATATATATATATATATATATGTGCATATATGTATTTGTATATATCGTTGTATTTGTGTGTATATACACGGCCTGTGTATACGCACATTTTTGGGGGCATTATGTAGTTTCGGCAGCTGCATATATGGGCAACGGCTTCGGTATACATACACTTTGAGGCCTACTTAGTTGCAGGGATTAACTCTGGTCAGGCTCATTACTACACATGCCCTTTAACACACACACACACATACACTCACACACATACTACAATTATGAGACTCACACATACATGTGGCTAAATTGTAGATGTGCACTAATCAGCAGCCATTATGTAAAGTTAATCAAGCAAGCAGCATGTACAACGTGGCGTATGCGCAACGTGCCTCGACGACCAACGGCCAATTTAAGGCGCTGCAAATTGCCACTGCCACAAATCACCTGATGAGCAACCTCAACTCCCGCACAAGGGGAGATTGTAATTCAAAAGCAGCCAACGCAAAAAAAAATTAAAACGATATCCCATTTTGGCTCAGCACAAATTTCAGATGATGACTGCCTTCCTTCCATCTTGCTCATGCGTTGCAAGGACTTTCATAACTTGGAGTCCTGTGAGCGTTGGCAGTGCGTTGGCAATTTGCTGACAGCAGACAGGACGCGACAAGGACAACTTGCCGACGCCAGGCTGAACACGCTGCCACAGAAAAGGAAACTCGTTTAGTTTTCTTGCTCTTCTTCTTTTTTTTGCTCCTTTACAGCAGCCTCTGTCTCCACACCTCTGACTGTTACCTCCCCCCCCCCATACCCACTGTAGACTGCAAATGCGTTTGTCTAACAATTTTTGCTATTTTCACAGCTGCCGTGGCATAACCTCATACAATTTCTTTTACATTTATTAGAATTTGTGCGATGTCTTCTGGCTTTCGGTTTGGAGGCAGGTTCGCTTTCCGTCGTCTTGGCTTTCCTCTTGCTAAATTGCTTGCAGCCTCCCATATATATGTAAACAAGGTAACATTTTTTATGCCTCCCCCCCTGCCTCTATGAAACCACTATGCCATTTGACTATCCGTGTCTCGTGCGGTGTCTGCATCCATCCAACTAGGCAACGAGGCTGGGCAGCTGCCGCTTAGGTGATGCGCGTGTTGCCCCATGATGTTGTATGCCTCGCTGTGTCGGCTTGTCATAAAAATGTCGGCGCCGCCAACGTGTGAAAATGACTGAAGCACAGTGGGCAATTTCAATATTTTCATAACAAATTTTAATTTAAGTTTAGATATATATGCCAAAAAAAAAGTGGCAAAATACTTGTTAATTAATAAATTCATAAAATTTTACAAAAAAAATTTATAGTCGACCACTGTAATTGCTTTTACCTTCGCCTTCTGGATGCTTGTTTATTTTTGCCCTCTGTCTGTTTTGGAATTATTTTGTACACATTCATTTTGCCATCTTCATCTTCTTATCTATTTTTTCTTCCTTTTTTCTTTATTTTTTTATCACCTTTTTGCCGTCTGTTGATGTGGCTCTGATTCTGCGTTAGCATTCAACCTTCAACCTGACTTGTCGACAAGGCAACTATGCTCCATAGGCCTGATTAGAGACGCGATGATAAGCTATGCCCTGGCATCTTGGTAACTTAAGCTGTCCGCTTAAATTATTCATCAATCTGGCTATAGTGCTACTTTTACTTTAGCCATGATTATCACAATATCTAGCAAATTGAACCTGCAGCAGAGCAGACCGCCAACTGCCAGAGGCGTCAAGGTCTAACCCAGCAACAAGAACAGTTGCAGCAACAATTTGAGATGCCGTCATGTGCAGTCTGTGGCATTGTTTTGCTAAAAGTCGAGTGCCACACAACAATGGCGCGGGAGCCTCAACTGCAACAGAAACGTCATGCACTTGAAAGGCAAGTCAAGAGCAGCGACTGCGGCTGCAGCTGCCCCTCCCTACACTATACATATACTACACATCACTTCATATTCTAGGCAATTTTTTCACATTTTGGTTCATCATTCCTAAAATACAGCTCCAAATTCACTCAACCTAAGTTTGTTATTCCATTTTTGATGCCAGAAATCGATTGGCATCAAAAAATTTAGATTTTCAAATTGCCACATATTTGTCATTTTTAAAAAGTCAGGTTATGGAAAAGTGGCCGAAAAATTTAACAAATTTTGAAGTTGCCATTTGTTAACAAATTTGAATGCAGAAGTATTTTACAATCAAAACCATATACAAATGTGGAAAAATTTTGAAAATCGGATGATTTTTAGAAAAGTTATGGTTGTTCAAAGTGCACAGGGTGTCACTTAATTGAAAATCGCCATATATTGACAAATTCTCACTTTTCTGTAATTTTTCAAAATTATTGCTTAATGAAGATGGAAGCTTAGATGTAGAATTATAATGGGGTTACAACCATTTACGGAGGTCCAAAAACTTTTAAAATCGCGTAACTTTTGACAAAGTTATGAATGTGTGAATTTCGACCTATAAAACTCCTATAGAAAAACAAGTTATTTATGGTTTAATTTTAAAATAAATTTATTAATCAGATCGCCAGAATGTTTATACTTTCACAGCCAATGACATTTGCTTCTGATTGTCGTTAGTGTGAGAGCGAGAGCGTGATCGACCATGTGAACGCCCCCTGGAACGACCACGAGAGCGTCCACGGTAGCGTGAACGATCTCTCTTTCCGTCCGCACGACGATTATGACGTCGTCGGAATCGCTCTCTTGCTGCAGAGAGGCTATTTATCAGAAGCTCATCGTCGGAAGAGGAAGAGTCACCCTCACGACAACGACAACGTTCAGTAGTTTTTGGACGCTCGATTCTCTTGGAAGAACGTTGCGTCTCTTCGAGCTCATATAAAATATTGATAAGCAGATACTGCGTTTTATTAGCTTGTTCAATTAACTTATGCAGTATTTCTCTGTCGATTGTGTTTTCAGACATGTTGGCTGATTTTGAGTGAATAAAATACCAGCAAACTATTTGACGATTATTTATTTATGGCACTTATTGCTGTTGTGCTTCCACTTGCTACGCTTACTGTAAACTGTTTGAAAAGTTCAGCGCTGAGGCAGCTTTTATAGCAACTTGGAACTTGGGTAAACGTTTTCTGATATGCGATTAGAATTTTGTACGTTTGAAAACGTTTTCCAATCTTTGCACGGTCCGACAAACGTTTTAATAGTAGCTGAGTCATAAGAAGACATTAAGATTATATGCATTGAATACCGCATCAATTTATTTAGCAGACGTCAAAAATCATGCCAATTGGCATGACAAACCAAAAATTGAACAATATGTTGAAGCTCTCGCCAATGTGGCTGAAAGTCCGCAGTGGAAATGCAAAAGGAAAACGCAACGAAAAGGAAAAGGAAACAGCAGCATAGAAGAGAGCAAACCAAATGGAATAGAGAAATCTAATTATAGTTGATTTTCGCCAACTGCAAATACCCTGTAATTTTGCCAAATATAAGCATGAAGTTTAAGCCACTGTTTGAGTTACCCTCCTGCATAATTTATAAGTTCGAGCAGAGTATAGTTAACAATCTACCCCTCTTGTTGTATTTTGTAGAAGGTATATCTCAAAATAGCGACTATCGCGCACACAAACAGCATAAGAATGAAATCGTACGCAGAGGGCGGTTATAGAAATACGCTTCAAGTTAGTTTTGCCATGAAATCCCAGGAAACTTCAATTGCCTCATGGCGGTTGAGAGACGGGGGAGATGGAAGTCAGATTCGGAGTTTGGATGAGCCACATGCCGTAGGAGAAGTATGGGAAATACGTGTTCTTGGGCAGACCACGTTCATTCCACAGCCAGAGAGCTGCCTGCTGGCTGTTCAAGTAGCTTCAAGTTTGGAATTCATTGTTAGTTATGCGATTTCATTGCTTGTTTTCTTTTGCGAATTTCTAGCGACGACAACGATGAGCACGGCGAGCTCTATGACGATGACAATAAGGACGATGCGGGATATAAAGGAGGAGGAGAAATAGAAGGTCGTAGATGATGGTGGATGAACAGTCAAGCAAACTAAACGCCTTTCATTGGATTTTGGCATGCGAAGCATCAAGACAAGAATCACGACTAGAGTCAACATCCACACCAACACCAACAACAACAACAGCAACAAGGACAAAAACAATGCGAGGCAGGATGCCAGTATGTAAGCCACCCACTCAATCGCATTGCATTGCACGGCAGCAAGTCAAAGTCAAAGTGTTCGACATTATTTGAAATTCATGAGTGGCATTCTCTACAGTTCTTGCTCCGGCTAAGGATCAACCTCAGACAGTGGCTCCGTCGCTCTTGGGGTTTCTCTTGGTGTTGTCTGGCAAATAAATTCAAGTAACAGCAGCTGATAATGGCATATTATCCGAACTTCTCACACGCCCTGATTCTAATTGAACACGCACGCTAATTAAGACACCAATAGTTTTCGTTTTATTCTTAGATGCGTGAAATGTGTCTTTGCTTTAAGTGTCTGTTTCTCCTTCCATTTCCATTTCTATTTCCACTTCCGTTTCTGTTTCATTTTCGATCCAATTTCGTGTTTGTGCTTCTGCTTCGCATTTAACCCAATTATTGCGCTAATTAACTGTTTAAGTTTATGCTAATTATGCGCCATCTAATTAAAAGGCATTGTAAAGCACATTGAGAACTTACAGAATAGCATTTGTTACGCATACGCCCCGTTTACAATTCGCACAAATATTTCGAAATTTATGAATCAATTAAACGTTGCCCAACTGAGAACGGTTTTACTCCACCCCATTGAAGAGCTTTGTGTGTTTCCCGGAGGTGCCATAAATAATACGCAGCGACTCTATTAAATGTTTCAAAATAAATGTAACTCCACAGCTGCCTCCCTTACTTGTCAAGCATCTTTAACTAATGCACACACTATATCTTCGCTAAAATCTTTCTCCATTTGCAGCGCACTTTTAGCACTTACGGCACCTCCTTTCGCTCCTTTCACTCCTTTCACTCCAGTCACTTTCTCATATCCCTTCACGTCACACTGTTGTGTCCATGGGAAGTAATGCTTCATTCGTGGCATTCGCACGTCAGCGTCATTCAGCGGCACAAGCGGAAACAGCCATCATGGCTGCCCCGCTCGACTTCCTCCTACAGCATTTTTCGCCCACTTCCTGTATGTATGAGTGTGTCTTCAAGTCTGTATATGTGTGTGTTCGTATAATTATTGTGGGTCCAACGTCAACGTCATCGTGTTTGTGTCGACAACACCGCCAACTTGTTTGCATACAAATTAAACTCGTCATTTATGTGCACTCTCTCTTGCTCTCTCTCTTTCTCCTTTACTTGGTCTCTCTTTTGCTCTCTCTCTCTCCCTTTCTCCGTTTTGTGCTCTTTTTCTCACTGGGGCTCGTCCTTTTCACTCTCTTGGCGTGGCCCACTCAATAGCGCGCTTCGTTGCACACTGTAGATTAATTTATCATCTCGCTTTACAAGCATTCTATGAGTGTAATGAACTTTTAACAAGCAACTTGCCACGCCCACAATATATACCATACCCCTGCCCTGCACTCCTCCAATGCTTTGACGCGTTAGTTTTGCGCATCCAATTAGTTTTTTGTACAAATTCTTTTTTCTTTCTTTTTTATTATGTAATTCTTTTATTAGCGCAATGCAAATATTTTTGCTCTCATCCACACGCATTCATCAAGCGCACATAAATTGTATATAATATGCAACAACAAGGATTTATGTAGCACATAAGCAAAAGTATATAGTGGGAAGGAGGAATTATGCTATGTATGTACGTGATTTACTGCAATGATGTGTGTGAGACATGATTGTGGGATGGTTGTTGCCGCCTCATTAAAGTTTAAAAACATAATTAAAGTTTTGCATGAGGCATGTGGCATGAGGCATGAGGCGTGAGGCATGAGGCATGAGGCGTGAGGCATGGACTGCGTGCTGAGTCGCCTGCCCTTGGGAAGCTGTAGGCTAAAGGTTGACTAATGCGCGCAGCTTTCACGCGCCGAAAGGTAATTAAAATGCTAATAAACACTCGTTAAGTACATAATAACCCAACAAGGACGAGCAGCAGGAGCAGCAGCTGCAGCCGCAGCAGGCAGCGAAATATAGGACCCTAAACTAATGTGACTTATCTGCAAATTTACACCCGGCACGAGTATGACTCCTCGACACGTACCACATACACACTTTTGGTCTTTGGCCAAAATTTTGCTGAATTTATATCTTCCATATAAACACAAACACACACACACACATAAACATGAAACGTCCAAAAGAGTGTGGGGGGGCAGAGAGGATACCTCCCTGGTTTTTGGGTTCACTTGACTAGTACATGTACTATCCGTAGTATTAGCATACTCCACACTGCCTTGCCATTGCTTATTATGCGTCCAATGTCGCTTCTAAAATATGAATTACAAGTGAGATTTAAATAAATTAACGCACACACACACATGCATTACTGTTATACGAGTAGTTGGGGCCAAAAGCAATACAACACTCGATACACACACTTGGCTTTAACCCAGGGAAATGGCCAACCAGATACCTGATACAATGACCCCCCAGTTTTGGCCCTTGTCGTTGTCCTAGGCCTCACATTAGTTACACTCAAATTACATAAACATAAAATACGAGCATCTGTGTGAGTGAGGGCACAATAGAGCGAGAGAGAAAGAGAGAGACAGTAGTTTGCCTATAGGTATGCTACATATCTTATGACTATGTGAAAATCTCTTTCGGGCAAAAAAGGGTGAGCTAACATAACTAACATAAGGGAACAGAATACATGTTAATTAATCAATTTCATATAAAACACAAAAATTTAAAAAAAAAAATAACTATTGTGTGTTTTATAAATTAATTAAAAGTTCTATTCGATGTGGATATTTTAAAAGCTAAATTAAAATGATAAATATTATTAAAAATCATTTAAATTAATATTTTTGTTAAGCTTAAGTTGAAGGATTGTAATAAATTTCTATTAAGTTTCGCTACTCTTATAATTTCCTTAGCTGTAACACCCTGTATAGAAAAAGGTTGTAACCTTCAGGCAGCCTTAACCCAAACACTAAACTCAAATTTTAATTAAGCATTTTTTTTATAAAAATTTTGTGCTGTTTGCTGCCTGCTGCTAAAGTTGTCCTGCCACAAACACATACCCAGACACCGACTATGCTTGCCCAGCAATATTGTTGTAGTTGTGTCTTCTTCTTGTTCGCCGCGCCTTTGGCAACTTCTTCTTCCAGTTCATAAGAAGGCAACCCGTAGGGTTTGTTACTTAATATGTCAAATATGTTGGCCTTGCCTGGCGCTCTTATTAGGCAACTTGGCACAAGCATATTATGAATTATGACATATAAATATAATAAACTGCAGAATCGACACCCATTAGATAAAGTCTCTCACTCTCTCTCTCTGTCTCTCTCTCTCTCTCTCTCTCTCTCTCTCCCTCTCTTAGCTGTTTTGGGTGTTGGGCAAAATGGTTAGGCAAGTGTTCAGGATTACATTATTCACAACTATTGTTGGGCATTAAATATGTAGGAACAACATGGGGCGTTGGGCGAAACGAATGTCAAGTCAAAGTTTGCAGCTATATTATGGGTATTGTTGTATTGTTGTTGTTGTTGTTGTTTTTTTTGTGGAAAATGAGCAAGGAAATGCGGCTGTTAGTTGCATTTGCATAAAGTTATTGCAGCGCTAAGCGCTGAAGTTGAAGTTGACGTAGAAGTAGAAGTTGCAACGGGCAAATTGCAAGAAAAGCGCGCAAGTGTTGCCACATAAACAAGCTTGGCGATGAGTGAAGCGTTACAAATGCCAACAGGTTAACGCTCCCCCTGCCCCTGCGCACTTAACCCTTCTAGCTCCTTCAACATTGCCATGACCATGCCCACGGTTGCCCCTTTGCAATGCTCTGGCATTATGGCATTATACAACAAAAACTAAAGCCGCCTTCAACGATTCGCCGCTTGCCTCGGCAACAGAAAACGAATTTGCATAAATAACAAAAACATATTTAAGCCAGCTTCCCTCTGCCAAACAGGCAACCTAACCTGGCCATCGTCCTCTCCTCGTGCTGCTCCCGCGCGCAATGACTTCTGAGCGTTTGC
The DNA here is from genome assembly GCA_018150725.1 of Drosophila quadrilineata. NCBI lineage: Eukaryota > Metazoa > Arthropoda > Insecta > Diptera > Drosophilidae > Drosophila > Drosophila quadrilineata. The sequence continues at coordinate 53,684 of JAECWN010000397.1, read as the reverse complement.
GAATGCCAAAGGAGCGGAGGCAGGTTCACAGGTCGGGCTAGGCCAGGTCAGGACACAAGCTGGCAAAATTTCCTTGGCAGCAGCCCGGCAGCAGTTACCAACAGCATGCTCTCTCGCACTCGTCCTCTCTCTATTCGATTTTTTTTCAGCATTTTTTTCTCTTTTGATTTTCTTTTTCCTGATTTCTGACGTTGTTTGCTGTACGCTGTGCATAATTTAGGGACACGCAATGAGCCAAGGAAGCTGCGTGGACTCCTTGCGGACATCTTGTCTGTTTTCGGTTTAGTTGATTTTCATCTTCGCCCATAAAAATCACAAAAACGTCATTCGTTTTTCCCCATTTCCTTTAGTTGTCTCTTTCTCTCTCTCTTACTGTCTCTCTCTTGTACTCTAACTTTTTTTCAGTGTATACTTGAACTGGCTGGCGGCTGTCTCGTTTGGCAAATATGCATGCAAAATTATTTGTAAAATGTGGCGCCAAATATTCGAAATGAATGCAAAGCGGCAAATAAACGACTGCAACAGGATATGCAAAAACGCGTTAAGGAATTCATCCTTTTGACTTCAAGTTTTTATAGAGTATACTTTTCAGAGTTCCCTGAGACCATCAGTTCATTTTGGGAAAGGCAGCTCTATAAATAATTTTAAGTCCCGTTCGATTAATATCTATGGGTAAACTAAGTTCATAGCAGAAACATTTCAACTTTGAAGCAACTATAATTAAATTGTTGAAAAAAGTTGTGATAGGTCAAAGTTTTAAAACTCTACCATAAACTGTGATTGCACTTATTATACTTATACTACCTTCCTTACAAGCAACGTGTACATGGCATAAAAATGAAATGATGGAACGCTTGCGAGAGCTCCCAGGGGATGGCAAACAATTTACCCAATATCAAACTCCCTCCCCATTTCGGGGAGGTAGACTTCAGTGCCAGCGGGTTCCAATCAATATGCCCCACAGACCGCAGTGCACAATTCCAAACAAGAGTCGGAGCCAAACTCAGCGATAATGTTGCTGCGGTGCGCAAAACAACAATTGCAACAGCAACAGCAACAGACGCTACAAAAACCGCAACACCAGCAGTAACGAAGGAGAAGGGGATAGATTGATATAGAAAGAGAGAGAGAGTCTTGGTACATTGCCAGCATAAACAAACTAAAGGGGGGGAGAGCGGAAAGAGAAGACAGCACGTGATAGAGGAAGCAATAATTTAATTCTGCGTTGCAAATGCAAACAAATTTTGTTGAGCCGCAGAGAAAAACTTAAACCGCAACGCGCGACAAAAACGCAGAGAAGGAAAAGGAATGAAAGACAAAACCAGAAAGCCAAACGCATAGCCAGAAGGCGATGGAGCAGCAGTTGCAGTGGCAGTGGCAGTTGCAGTTGTGGCAGCAACAGCATGCAATCTCCTCCATCTCCTTACAAAAGTGAGCGAGTGTTTATTTTATGGCCTCCATAGAGTTGACTTCGCCCGAAACCGCCAAATCGTTTGCTGTTGGGATTCTCCTCCTGCTATACACACAATACACTTGGTTGTTTCCAAGCAGCGCGTCGGTCTGTTATTATTGAAGAATTATTACGCGGAGAGGCAACAGAAGTTGCCGATGCCGCTGCCTGGCGACGTACCGTCAGACGGACAAACTAATAGTGCAAAGCTCCCGCACAATATCCTTGTCGTCCGCTCTTATATCCGTATTCCATTCTCCTTTATGCATTTTTTTCTATTTTTTGTGATTTTTTTTTTTTATTCATACATATTTTCTTTTGCCGCTTTTTGTTGTTGTTCTAGATTTATATATTTTTGTGCATAAAAAAGTGAGTGTAAAAGTTTTGCATATTCATGGCGCTTTAAATGTCGTCGCCAGCGTCGACGGCAATGTCTGAAGTGCAGCAACAGCAGCAACCACAAAGGCAACTAGCAATAATAGCAACAACAACAACAACAACAACAATGCAAACTTACCAGTTACACTATGTGTGTGAGAGTCATTAGACTTTTGGAACTAATTTGGTTGCTGCTTGGCAAAAATGTGCTAATCAAGTGACTAATGGATATTATTATACAAATCATTAAAAAGAATAAACTAGATCAGCGTATGGTATGTGGAGAAATAGATTTTATTCAGTTTTTTAATGCCATTAAAAATTGCTAAATAATTTTCCGCTTTGTTATATAAATTGGTCAACAATAATCATTATGCATGTAAATCTCTTTAAAATAAATAATAAAAAAAATATTACGAATAAAATTTTGCAAATACACAAATACATATAACATCAGTTATATACATAAGTAAAAAATGCGCCTAAAAGTATGCTGCAAAAGTTATTTCATGAAATAGTTCTAATATGTGTGTAGAAAATACACTGATGCGTTCTCAAAAATAGTTAGGCTACAACTATATTGTCACATTTTCTTCTTAAAATTTTCAATATTCTGTATTGAAGATTTTAGAATTCGATATCGATATCTCCCATCAAACATTAGTGTATTCAGAGTGCAACTAGCAGCAAAAACAAAAAGTTGGCTTGGCTTTTTATGTAGCTGCATGCAGCAGCTGCTAAGGGCCGAAAAAGACAGCATGTGTCTCGGCGAAAGAGGGATGGCGGTCTGAATGAGAAAAAAAAACAAAAAAAAATGAAAAAAAAGTAATAACATCAACCATAAAAGTAGCAACATCAGTTGGCAGCTGCAAGCAGACCAAACGACAGACAGACATACTGACAGACAGAGACAGTCGGATATATACTATAGACGAGAATCGCAGACATATTGTGTCTGCAAAACTTTGTTGACAACAGTAATAGCAACACCAACAACAACGACAACTGTAACAAAAACAATGGTGTTAAAGTTGCAACAACAGCGAGAAGGAGAAAGTGCTGGAAGAGACGCGAGAGAGTGTCGCGCGAGTAAAAATCGCGCTCAATGAAGCTCATGTGAAAACAATGAGATTATTGGTTAAATTTATGTGAGCTCTATGAAGTCAGCGTTTCGCGTTTCTCATCTGTGTGGCATCTGCTGGCAGCGGTTAGTTGCCACCTCCCTCAATTTGCCACGTAATTGTCGACATGTCAGCACATTAAACGGCCATAAAATGTCGGCAAAACTGGCAAATCAAAGCAACTTGTCTGCCGCGCACAGAAAACTTTTCTAATTTATGGCCACATGGAATGCAACAGTTAAGCGCCTTTGGCTCTTTTTTGAACTCTCAACCCGCCACACCTCGGCTATCTCTCTCTCTCTCTCTCTCTTTCTCTCACTCTCTCGACCACAATTTACATGCAGAGCAAAGAGACAACCAGAGAACCAGAGAACCAGAGAACCATAGAACCATGCTCTGGGTCCACCTGGAAAGTTGCTTGAAAATTTATCATGACACTAATGAGCATGAAATGGGACAAGGTTTATTAAATTTCCTTTTTAAAATGCGCACATGGCAAGTTGTCCGCCAAACAGTTAGAGAGAGACAGACAGACAGAGTGAGAGAGAGACTGCGATGCGAAGGATGCAGTCGGCAAGGATGCTGCGAGCGAGGCAACAAGTTCCCTTCCTCTGCTTTCTATTGCTGCCCATCATTCTCAGCTGCTGGCGACATGGACATGGATGGCGCCATTGCGCATTTCACACCCGTATCTCACTACCTATCTCAGCTAGCTAACTCACGCCCACAACGCCCCCAACTTCCACCTCCTGTCTACTCCTTCTCTGCACTCACACACACATAAAGGACAGACGTCCAAGCAGCTGCTCCTGCTGCGCCGCCCAGGCAGCGAAATGAAAAATGTCCGCAAGTGCGAAAATGAATCTGCCCCATGTTGCAATTTATTATGCCAACATAATAAATATTATATACAGATGCTATGCCAAGGGACTCCACCAACCCATCCCCCGATGGATTGTGTTCCCAATCTTCTTTTTTTTTTATTTTGTTGTTGCTGGAGTTTTTGGTAACGTCGCTCTGTGACACTTTGAGAAATGTTTGCTTGGCAGGCAGGCTGACAGTTTACTCCAGCTCCTAAGCTCCTATTGCCTCCGGCCACCTCTACTCCTTAGCCTAATTGCGCCAAAGAAGAGAACTAACAACTGCAGTAAACCAAATATGCCCAATAAGGAAAACGACACCCAAAACTTTTGCTCAAATGGCCGGCAAAAAAATATCTCTAACAGAACAAAAAGCTGCAGCTCAACCGCTGTCCAGTTTCTAACAATGCTCCACAGCTGCAACTAGTTGGGAATTTTAAGCGTAACTCGAATTAAGCAAATTGATTAAAATTTCGTTAGAATTTACTTTTTATATTTGCATTTTTTGTGACGAGGCGCTAAATGAATTTTATATTGTTGTACTTTTCACTTATGCATGTATTGTGAATTTTTTTTTTATTTTATTTGTGTTGTTTTTTTTTAGTTTTTGGGTGAACGAAAATTGCTGTTATGCGCCCATATATAAATCATTCAAATTGTCAACACGAATTTATTTGCGTTGCGTTGCGTTTCGTGTAAGTTTCTTGCGGTTTCCCAAGCGGAAATGAACCACATTTTGGCAGTTTGGCAAAGCTGAGCAAAGTATGAAAGAGAAGAGAGAGTGGGATAGTGTAAGAGAGAGAGCGAGTTTGATAGGTAAGGGAATTACATATATTGAGGGGCATACAGAGAGAGAGAGAGAGAGAGAGGCGACAACATCGCCATAGCATTGTGCTTTTGTCAGCCTTGTCAACTTGCTGGCAACGCAAGTCTCTGTTGCCTATGTAAGTTCTGATACAGGGTGATCTGTGCTTCTCACAGTATGGGTGACAAGAAGTATGTGTGTAAAACAAACTATTTGAATACGCTAACTTTATAATTCCTCACAATAATTTCTATGAGCAGATCTTATTTTTCCAGTGAAAATTATTTCATCAAACTTATCCTAATTTTTGCATTCTAAACCTGTTTCCAACAATTTCAATTTCAAAGTAAACAAATTACTTTATCTCACTGTAAAAGAGCAGTTAATATTCAAAGTAAATATTATAAAATCTACAATGATTTTAAAATTCCGCTCCACTTACTTTATAAGCATACTTTTATTAGGGTATCTGGCAGTCGCTGCACATGTCTTGGTACTTTTCCTTCCTGTTGTTATTTAAGCAAATTTATTTGTATGCTTCTGGCACTACCTCGACCTCAACCTCCGTCTCAACCTCCGCCTCAGCTTGTGTGTTGTTGCTTCTGCCCATGGTGGAGTTGGAGTTGGAGTTGGAGGAGGAGCTTGGAGCTGGTACTGATGCTGGTGCTGCTGTTTGCTTTTCATTTCCGGCCATGTCGACAAATCACACACAACAACCTAAAAGGATATTATCTGCAACAAAACTGTTTCCTTGGCTACATGGTCCTCGCCAGATATTCCCACATCTGTTGGCTGCCATCTCATGTTTATTTGGATAAATAATTTGAAAAACATTTTTCGTTTTTCATTGTGTATTTTCTTAATGGCCTTTTAAGTGGTCTCGGCCTAATCTCAGCTCGTGGTATCAACGAGACGACACACAATAAAAATGAAAAAAAAATATATACAACTGAGTGTCCAAAGTTGTGTTCATCTTCATCCAAAACTCAATTGTGGTCTCTCACGTGTGCAAATAGAAAACCAACAAAACAAGAATAATGAAAAAATAGAATGAGATTGAGAATGAGAATGAGAATCGGAATCAGAATCAGAAACCGAAAGAGATTCAGCTTCTTTTAGCTCAATTCCAAATGAGAATGCTAATTGGCTGACCAAATGTTTGTGTGTGTCTGAAATTTCCACTTGTCATCATTGATGTCTTACTTCAAATGAGGCCAATCCGGAGAAGTTGGTTACATCGACACCCACAGTTGAGCCGACAACACGCTACAGCCATGTCTGTCCCCCGAATCCGTATATATCTGCTGCTCTGGCTGACATGGGGATTCTTCGAGGATGTCCAAGCCACACACAATCTGACGGAGTTTCTGTTGCATCGCCAGCGTCGTGGTCTCATCTATCAGAACAGTGGTTCTATCAAGTTCAGCATTGGTCCATCGCTGCCCATACCATTGGGGGACCATGTGACCTTTCGGTCGGCGGTACTATCCTTTACCATACAGGGCGGCACATACAGCCTACCCACAACACCGATTTGGCCCTGGGACAAGTGGGAGAATACCTTTGCCCGATCGCTGCAGCAAATGAGACGCAACATTGAGATGCATACGGCCAGTGGAGGTGTTAGGTATGCGGATGATGCACGTCGATTGGTGTATACGGCACTCGAGGAATACATTGGCCGGAGGAACAATGATTTGACTACCGACCTAGGCAGACAATGCCTATTGCGTTCCATTTGCGAGAATGCTCAGGTCCATCAACATGTTGGCATTTTCTCCGAGATTCTAAACATTGTGCTGAGGTGAGTCAACAATTTAACATCTGCAATTCTTCAACTCTGAGTGTTTGTTTTTCTCAACTTGCTGGGAATGTTTTTGGAACTCTTTCTGTAGTCCTGGCAGAGCGGACTTGGATAATTGCTATCATGATGCCTTTGCTGCTGGTCAAGCGGGTGCCAATTGCCTCGCCCTCTTCAGGGCGTGTCCACGTGGCCTCAATTTTCTGGATGAGCTGCTGCAGCTGGAGCACTACTGAATTTTGATTGATTGCATTTTCATTATGGATTGAAGCACTTTACGAGGCAGCAATAAACTTTTACAGCAAATCAAAGCGCATTACTAATGGTTGTTGTTGTTGTTGTTGTTGTTATTGTAGAAATACTATTGTTGTTGTCGCATTTGCATAATTTGCGGTGTTGTCAAAAGGAGCTGGGAATGTGGCAGGCGGTAGGAAACAGCATTAAGGCAGACTGCACAAACAAACCCGCTGCGGCAGCAACGACAATCAAATACTTGACGTTGCCACGTGGCAACTTTACGTGATAAGTGTTAACTCAAGATATACATAATACATAAAAATAATATAAAAATATTATTTATGGGTAAACTAATAATAACTAAATCATTTTCCCTTTATTTGTTTCTGAGTTTATCGTGTAATTGCTGCACGCATGAACCTCCCTCTGTTACCTACATACATATACATATGCCATTGCTGCATCACAAGTTCAAATACCGCAAAGTTGCGCAACCTCTCCCTCTCTCATGCTCTCTCTCTCTCTCTTCGACTGCACACACGTTGCTTGAATAAGCCACCCCCCCCCCACTTTCCCCCGGTTTCACTACCCCAACCATCCTTCTGCTCACGCTGCTCATCCGCCGCGTTGTTCGCGTTGTCATAATCGCATTTGAATTAGCTGTGCATACAAAACGACAGCTGATAATGATACAGGGTGTCTCGAGTTCGCTACCTGCTGCCAACTGGCAGTTGTTGTCCCATTGGATCACCCTGTGTGGCACAATGCTAACTGACTCCCATTGTTTAGCCACCTGGCAAGCCTAATGTGCCACTTAAGACGCATTTATTGTCTTGCAGTTGTCGCAAATGTTGTTGATGCTGATGCTGTTCCTGGTGGCAGAGACTCTGCTGCATTTTCATTTAATTGACGTCATTGTTGACAAAATGGCGGTTGTATGCAACCACATACCATACAACATATAGATGGGACACTTCATACGACGAAAACGGCCACGAAATTTCATAGCGAGATACCCCAGTTCGATGCGGGACCTCATGCATTGCAAGTCGGATCCTAGAACTGTGTTTCATATCACAAACCTTAGAATTTATGCGCATTAATGCCGCTGCCGCCAAACAAAATATTGCTGTTTTTTATATTTTTTGCAAATCTTTGCCTTTCAAGACGCCTCAAAGGTCTAGCTGGAATTAGATTTCGAGCAAGTAAGCTGCGGTGCCCCAGAAGTTTGTCTATTTAACTTAAAAAAGAATAATAATTAAATATACATTAAAATTTTGTTTTTTTTACCCATTTTTGGATTCACCTCAGATTTATATTTTATATTTCTAATATATGTTCTTTTAAATACTATAATTTCAAAATTAAACTAATTTAACCTAATTTAAGTGTTATTAAATTTCGAATTTATATTTATATTCGACCTTTATTCTATTTTAATTTAATTAATAATACTGATATTGTAATTTTCCACATTTTTATAATTTATAATTTTACAATTATTTCGATTAAATGCTAAAATGTGATTAATTAAACTTATTTAATTATTTTACCCCTTTTTGGATTCACCTCTCATTTATAATTTATATATCTAATAAATTTTCCATTAAATACACACAGATTTCGTACTAGGCGTTCATTTTGGCCGATTATGGGCGTGGCAGCAGCACAACATCTTTGAATTTAAAATTAAATCGTTTAAAATTAAAGCAAGCATAAATCCTCTAATGAACACTTTTAATATAGTAATTTTTTTTTAGGTAATTTTTCAGTTATTTGTACGTTTACCAACACTAATAAAAGTGTTTATTTACATTCAAAAATATTCTCATAAGTCATAGTCAAAAATTGACCAACATATTCAGTTATGCACATCCATGGCAAAGGCATCCAGGACGCTTGCTCCTCGGGGACATCCCGGAAATTGCTGAAGGCAATCGACACCTGCCACGCCCGCAGCGTGTGCCTCCCTGTAGATGTCCGCCAGTTGCGCCTTTCCGGGCCTGCAATTTATCACAATACGAAATGGCGTATTGTTTTGGGATAACGATCATTTCCACTTACGTTAGCAGCACATTTAACAGCTCGGCCATAATCCCGACATGATGATGCACTTGCGCATTCTCGCACATGGCACGCAACAGACACTCCCTGCCACGGCCCCGGACACCACTCGCACTGTCCATGTACTGCTCCACTGCGGTGTAGGCAAAGAGGCGACTGTCATCTTCGTGCGTTGCATCCAGTCGGCGTATTTGTTCATCGAGGGATCTGGCGAATATGGACTCCCACTTGTCCCAGGGGTACAACGGAGATGAGGGCAGTGTGTATGCCCCAAAGTGGAGCACATAAAAGTTGACCATGCTGCGCCACACAACCGGATCCCGCAACTCTACTGCCATCACGGGACCCACAACCAGGCGTATAGTGCCTCCATTCTGATAGACGACCTGATGGCGCTTCTGGCGTGAGCGCAGATACTCCGTTAAGTTCCGCGTGGGTGCCACAATATCAAACGAGGCATGCAACAGTGGCACGAGCAACAGCAACAGTAGCCCAATTATAGACTGCATGACAACTTCCAAAAAATGCGTCTGTCAACCGCTCTCACGATTTAAAGAATGAGCATCGACAATTTCTGGTGCTGATCAGGCGGCGGCGGCTGTTAAAAATATTCAGAATGTAAATATTTGATTTAGCAATTAGCAACGAAATGGGGTTATAAAGCCATCAAGTGGGTAGCGTTGAGTGCATGATTAATAATACATTGATTTTCTGGCTATTCAATATCATTTTGTATAATTTGTATATCTTATTAAAGACTGTTGTTACCAGATTCTGAATGCCTATGAATTCAAATTACGCGCGCAGTATGAGTATTTTTCAGACCTGGTCAAAGATGCGGCTGGTCACACTATCGATAACATTTCTTATCGCTGCCGCTGAAAGCTTAGCATCCACAAATGAAGCGCCCTTAATTTAATTACTTTTAAATAAATTCAACTATTTTTATAACATTTATTCCATTTAATGCCTTTTATTATTTTACTAAAATTGCTCGCCCACGGGCTTAATAGTCAGCTCGTGAATTTGTACGTGTGGTGGCGTCTGGATGCAGTACGTCACTGCATCGGCCAAATCTTCGGCGCGCAACATTGGAGCTCCAGCCATGCCACCACCAGCATGAATTTCCGTATCCACGCCGCCAGGACTGATACTCGTTATCTTCGTCTGCGTTCCCTTCTTGAGGAATTCCCAGCGTAGCACATCGGTGAGAGCTGTGACGGCATACTTGGACGGCGCATACATGCTCAGTCCATACATGGGCACCTTGTGGCCCACAACGCTATTGATGATCACGACATGACCATCGTTTACCTTGCGTCGCTGCAGGGACTGGAAAGCTTCCCTTGTGCACCACGACACGGCCATGACATTGGTGTCCAAGGTGGCACGAAGGTCAGCTGTGTTGCCCGCATCCGTAATATTGGGCAGACGCACAATGCCAGCATTATTGATAAGCACATCAGCTCCTCCCAGAGTCTTGTCGATCCAGGCGAAGGTATCAATCACCTGCTGCTCCACACTAACATCACAACAGCGGAAATGGAAGCGAGCTGCCTGCTCGGCGGGCAGAGAATCCTTCAGTTCCTTTAGACGAGGTTCCCGGCGGGCAAGACCCACAACAACCATGCCCTTGCTGACCAAATCTTTGCAGCAGGCGGCCCCAATACCAGAACTGGCACCTGTCACAACGGCAACGCGATTCAACCAACGATCCATTCTAATTTCGATAAATTATGTTTAGTAAACGACACTCAACTGACGCTACTTAAGTGCCGGTAAAAACTTTTATAGGTTTGTTAGAGGGAGAAAACCGTAAACGCAAACTTCCATAAAAGGTCAACAAAAGTTTTGGCAAGCAGAAGAGCAATTTTTTGTTGTTTATAATTATAGTCAAAGCGGGCACTCCAGCTGATATCACACTTAACGCTCTCTTAACCACTTATTTCTCTTTGAAGTGGTTTCCGCGCCTGATAATGACGTAGAAGTGTTGGCTAACATCTCAGATAAAAGAAATCCCACGAAAAGTGTGGCAGTTTTAGATAAACATGAAAATCCATAATATGCACTGGGATTAGCAACAAAATATGTCATGTTCTTTGCAGTCGGTCACACCTTATCGAGCTAGCGTTCAACTTTAGTAGACATCTGTTTAAAAATTAACTAGAAAAATGAGCAGCGAATCGCCGAAAGCGCAAATGTCCCAGGAGAAAATCGTGGCCCACTTTCAACAGCTGCGCAATGAACAAAGGAACCTGGCCAACAGCCTAAATACCCTGGAAATGGATCTGCGTGAACACAAGTGAGTCAGAACTGGGCACCGCCAACAACCTAACCTCTAAATAATAAACAATACCAACAAATACCAAATATAAACTATAATTAATTGTGCGCTACTTTTATGACAGAACTGTGATAGAAACCCTCAATTCGGCGGATCCAGATCGTAAATGTTTCCGTTTAATTGGCGGCGTACTCTGCGAACGCACTGTGAAGGAAGTGCTGCCGCAGCTGGTCGAGAACAAGGACTTCATTGCGAAAACTATAACAATGGTGACAGAGGATCTCTGTCAAAAGGGCAAGGAGCTGAATACGTTCAAGGAGGAGCATAACATCAAGATACGTGGCGAACAGTTGGCCACCAATGCATCCAAATCCGGGGAGACAGAGAATGGCACCAACAAATCGGAAAATCGTAATGTGCTCGTGTCCAACTAACATCAATTCGAACACCCCTCGAGCACCCCTCGCTAAAACACGAAGAGCAATGCCAAAATAACAACAACAACAACAACAACGATTACAAAACAGCAACAACAACAGCTGCAGGAGAAGAAGCAGCAGCAGCAGCAGCAAAAAGAGAGCGAACAAAGCGTATTTATTGTGTCCATTTGTGGTTCAAGTTGTGTGGTGCACTCGACGACGGAGTCGTCTGACGTTCCCACTGCAATATTGTGCATTATGTTTCTATTGTTATATATACGATATGATATATACTATGTATTTCTAGCTATAAGGCGCAGTTCGACCTACTCACACACATGCATGCAAAAGCCACATACTCTCTCATCCCATTTCACCTACTCTGTCTCGCTCTCTTACAGAGAGACACACACACACTCACACACACAATTGTAACACGCCCAGTCCGGCCCACAATTAAAACAACAAGTAAATCAATATGTAATTAATTCCAAATGGTGAATGGAGGATGCATCAGCTGCATAAATGAACCCTATTTTATTGACGTTGATAATCTCGCTTCCCGCCCGATTTGCTCAGTAGACGCACGTTCGTGATGCAGATGTCATGGGAGACGGCCTTGCACATGTCGTAGACGGTGAGGGCAGCAACGGAGACGGCCGTCAGTGCCTCCATCTCGACGCCAGTTTGTCCATTGCAACGCACAGTGGCCACCAGGCGCACACACTGTTCCTGCTCCAGAAGTGTGGCCTGCACACGGACCGATGACAAGGCGATATTGTGGCACAATGGTATCAACTGGGAGGTCTGCTTGGCGCCCATGATGCCGGCTAGTTGGGCAATGCTCAGCACATCCCCCTTGGCCAGCTCGTTGGCCGCTATAAGCGTGGTGAGATGCTCACCCACCTGGACGGTGGCCTCGGCACTGGCTAAGCGTGTAGAGTGCTGCTTGTGGGCAACATCCACCATTTGGGCCTTGCCCTGGGCATTGATGTGGGTCAGGCTGCTGCTGTTACGCATCTGTTGAAGTTGACGTTGACTTTGATGAGGATGAAGCAATGTCCTGTCGCCGGCGATACCTGCAAGCAAACAGTCTTTGGGGGAATGGTACTCTTTCTCTCTCACTCGCTGGATTAGCCGCCTATGAGTATCATTGGGCGATTCTCCATCTGCGACAGATTCAGCATGCCTGCATAGGATTAATGCGTCGCCCATTAATACACTCAACTCTACGGATTAGTAGCTGCCCAAGGGAACTCACCTGCATGTTGTCGCTTCTTGCGTTGCACAGCACTGCCTATCAACTGGACAAGTTGTTCCTCTGTAAAGTCCTCGCTACGCAAGGCATCTCGCAGGGAGTACTCCTTGTTGCCGAACAGACACACCTTGATGTTGCCATCGGCCGTGAGACGCAATCGATTGCAACTCCCACAAAAGTGTTCCGTCATCGAGGTAATAAAACCCACTTGACCCGCGAATCCTGGCACTGCATATGCCTTAGATGTGTCATTTGGACCATTTGGCAGCGCCTCAAACTCTGGATATTGTTCCCTTATGGTCTGCACCGTCTCTCTGTATGAGATGAGACGCTCCGTATGCCATTTATTGCCGGAGAAGGGCATGTATTCGATGAACCGCACGTCCACCGGACGATCACGGGTAAACTCCACGAAATCACAGATTTCATCCTCATTGAAGTCACGCATTAGGACACAGTTGACCTGGTAAATAGGATACCGAAATTACAAGAGGTTATGAGGTTCTCAGTGGGGAGTCTTACTTTGGGTCTATAGCCCAGTTGAATGGCCAGATCTATGCCCGCAATAACACGCTCCCAGCCCTTGCGCCGTGTTATCTTCTCGAAGCGTTCCTTACGCAACGTATCCAGGCTAATGTTCAGGGAATCCAGGCCAGCTCGCTGCAGCGGCACCAGCAGACGTGTCAGCACCAGACCATTCGTGGTGATGCCCACATGCTCCAGCTTCGGCAATGCCTTCAGGTCCCCCACAATATCCACGATGTCTCGTCGCACTGTCGGTTCACCGCCAGTCAATCGGATCTTGCGGACTCCCTGCTCGACAAAGATGCGCGCCAGTTGGAGCACCTCAGCGGTGGTGAGGAGGTGTGATTTGGGTTGCAAAGGCACACCTTCAGCCGGCATACAGTAATCGCCTGGAATTTCACCACAAAACACGTTAGAATTTCTTATCAGAATAAATATGCAAGGTTTGAGTGTTGGAGATAACAGTGATTGGTTTTGGAAACATTTTGACATGGCCACCAACTTGATTAGACTTACAACGCAAATTACACCGCTCCGTTAGCGAAATCCTCAAGTAGGTATGATGTCGTCCGAAGCTGTCAGTTAGCGGGGAACCTTCCAGACTTTTCTATTGTGTCCAAATTTGAGATTAGGCCTTGACTAAATTTTTGTTTATTAAATTTATTGGCTTCACCTGAGCGACTTTCTTTTGTGTCACGGATATGTTGTTGTCATCATTCAGTTCGGGTTGAGCACCTGACGCCAGAGTCGCTGTTGTTGTTGCCGTTGCCAATCTGTGGAACTGTGAACCGGTTGCCATACACGCCACCGGTCTGGCACAGAGACGAACCTGTGCTGTGCTGCATTGGAACAGCAATTGATTTGCGCGTCTCATCAACTGTCTCATTTGATGAATGTGTTTGCCACTCTCGTTGAAACTAATCAAATTCGTATTAGCGCGCCTCTGCCAAGTGATTACCTAACCTACAATTTGCTGGGGGGCTGCGGCTCCAATTACTGGCACTGTGTTCCTTCGAAAACATATAATTTAGACAACTTGAATCTTGATAAGCAATTATTTAAACTCAGCAAAGTGCTTACTTTACGTTTCCCCACCACCCTCTTCCAAAATGTTGCTGCTCCTGCTAACGGCGAGCGATGTCGACCCACAACCGGCAACTGTTGTTTATAAACTGAACTCATGCCTACCTTGCGATCATATGGTGTATTTGTAACTGACAGAAGCTTTCGCTCAAAAGCTTTACTACTCTCGCGCACACATGTGCATCAGTTTTGCTGATGTGTGCGTGATTGTGGGGCAAACTGCTGAATGGGCCCCAATTCATATAAGGGAAACTGAATCTTTCGTTATGCTAACAAATACCCTGTACAAATGTGATGTTCATCAAATTGCCTTAACTTTTGAAAATATCTGCCGATTCAATGTTGACACAGCATTTCCAAATTGATGGAATGCTAAAGCGGCAAAAAGAAATTGTACTATTTTGATGATTTTTTTTAATAAAATCATGACATTGATATTTATGATCACGCGGTATATAAATTTTATAATCCATAAATTGGGACTATAGAAGTAGGTTTTTGACTGAGGAGTTTTAAAGGTTTTATACTCAAAACTAGCATTGTGCTTTTTATTTGACGTGATTATGATGAGTAGTTCCCGAGATATGGCTTAAAATGTGATTCAAAATTAGATAAATCGACGTTTTCTAAATTGAAACAGCCATAACTTGGCCAAAACTCAACCGATTTGCACGAAATTTGGATTTTCTTCAATGGCTTGGAACCCAGATTTATTCTGTGTTCAAAGATGATTAATTTTACCGATTTTCAATTTTTCGAATTTTTGACCATTTTTTCATAGTAACCCCTTGACAAAATCATCGAAATTCGAAAAAATTTTTTGTTCTAATTTTTTGTGCCCAATCTATTGTAGGACTGAAAACAAACATTCTCCTTTTTATTTGACGTGATTCTAATGAGTAGTTCCCGAGATATCGCATAAAATGTAATTCAAAATTGTCAAAAATCGACTTTTCCCATTTTCTAACTTAAAACAGCCATAACTTGGCCAAAACTCAACAGATTTGCACGAAATTTGGTTTTTCTTTAATGGTTTGGAACCCAGATTAATTCTGCATTCAAAGATGATTAATTTTACCGATTTTCAATTTTTCGAATTTTTGACCATTTTTTCATAGTAACCCCTTGACAAAATCATCGAAATTCGAAAAAATTTTTTGTTCTAATTTTTTGTGCCCAATCTATTGTAGGACTCAAAACAAACATTCTCCTTTTTATTTGAAGTGATTCTAATGAGTAGTTCCGGAGATATCGCATAAAATGTAATTCCAAATTGTCAAAAATCGACTTTTCCCATTTTCTAACTTGAACAGCCATAACTTGGCCAAAACTCAACCGATTTGCACGAAATTTGGTTTTTCTTTAATGGTTTGGAACCCAGATTAATTCTGCATTAAAAGATGATTAATTTTACCGATTTTCAATTTTTCGAATTTTTGACCATTTTTTCATAGTAACCCCTTGACAAAATCATCAAAATTCGAAAAAAATTTTGTTCTAATTTTTTGTGCCCAATCTATTGTAGGACTCAAAACAAACATTCTCCTTTTTATTTGAGGTGATTCTAATGAGTAGTTCCGGAGATATCGCATAAAATGTAATTCCAAATTGTCAAAAATCGACTTTTCCCATTTTCTAACTTGAAACAGCCATAACTTGGCCAAAACTCAACCGATTTGCACGAAATTTGGTTTTTCTTTAATGGTTTGGAACCCAGATTAATTCTGCATTAAAAGATGATTAATTTTACCGATTTTCAATTTTTCGAATTTTTGACCATTTTTTCATAGTAACCCCTTGACAAAATCATCAAAATTCGAAAAAAAATTTTTGTTCTAATTTTTTGTGCCCAATCTATTGTAGGACTCAAAACAAACATTCTCCTTTTTATTTGAGGTGATTCTAATGAGTAGTTTCCGAGATATGGCTTAAAATGTGATTCAAAATTGTGATAAATCGATGTTTTCTAAATTGAAACAGCCATAACTTGGCCAAAACTCAACCGATTTGCACGAAATTTGGTTTTTCTTTAATGGTTTGGAACCCAGATTAATTCTGCATTCAAAGATGATTAATTTTACCGATTTTCAATTTTTCGAATTTTTGACCATTTTTTCATAGTAACCCCTTGACAAAATCATCAAAATTCGAAAAAAATTTTTGTTCTAATTTTTGTGCCCAATCTATTGTAGGACTCAAAACAAACATTCTCCTTTTTATTTGAAGTGATTCTAATGAGTAGTTCCGGAGATATCGCATAAAATGTAATTCCAAATTGTCAAAAATCGACTTTTCCCATTTTCTAACTTGAAACAGCCATAACTTGGCCAAAACTCAACCGATTTGCACGAAATTTGGTTTTTCTTTAATGGTTTGGAACCCAGATTAATTCTGCATTAAAAGATGATTAATTTTACCGATTTTCAATTTTTCGAATTTTTGACCATTTTTTCATAGTAACCCCTTGACAAAATCATCAAAATTCAAAAAAAAAATTTTTGTTCTAATTTTTTGTGCCCAATCTATTGTAGGACTCAAAACAAACATTCTCCTTTTTATTTGAGGTGATTCTAATGAGTAGTTCCGGAGATATCGCATAAAATGTAATTCCAAATTGTCAAAAATCGACTTTTCCCATTTTCTAACTTGAAACAGCCATAACTTGGCCAAAACTCAACCGATTTGCACGAAATTTGGTTTTTCTTTAATGGTTTGGAACCCAGATTAATTCTGCATTAAAAGATGATTAATTTTACCGATTTTCAATTTTTCGAATTTTTGACCATTTTTTCATAGTAACCCCTTGACAAAATCATCAAAATTCGAAAAAAAATTTTTGTTCTAATTTTTTGTGCCCAATCTATTGTAGGACTCAAAACAAACATTCTCCTTTTTATTTGAGGTGATTCTAATGAGTAGTTTCCGAGATATGGCTTAAAATGTGATTCAAAATTGTGATAAATCGATGTTTTCTAAATTGAAACAGCCATAACTTGGCCAAAACTCAACCGATTTGCACGAAATTTGGTTTTTCTTTAATGGTTTGGAACCCAGATTAATTCTGCATTCAAAGATGATTAATTTTACCGATTTTCAATTTTTCGAATTTTTGACCATTTTTTCATAGTAACCCCTTGACAAAATCATTGAAATTCGAACAATTTTTTTGTTCTAATTTTTTGTGCCCAATCTATTGTAGGACTCAAAACAAACATTCTCCTTTTTATTTGAGGTGATTCTAATGAGTAGTTCCCGAGATATCGCATAGAATGTAATTGTCAAAATTGTCAAAAATTGATATTTTAGTTCCCAATAAGCTTAAAATGCAATTGTTTCGTCAAGAATCATCCAATCTTTAAAATTTTTAATCTAAAATGATGGTATTAATATTTTCAAATGAAAATTTTAAATTCGAAGATTTGAATCTCTTGAAGTTTTACCTAAAACCAGGAATTCAAATTATCGTTTCCCTCTGAACTCAAAAATGCCATAACTTAAGATTCTCATACTCTACTAAATGGTACAGTCTATACGTTTTATTCGGATAAGTCTAGCATTAAAATAGCTAAAGTGTTAGCACTGGAGAAATTCCGCTATACGCTGCCTTTCGAGCATTCTTCTATTTAGTCAGTCTTCTGTTTGCATCCCAAGTGTTCGGTTCGCTGCGTATATTTGAAGTTCTTGCCCGGCACGGATCGGTTTTGTTTATTTGAAATTCAAATAGATCTCTGGCAAAGATATATACAGATTTACATATACCATGCGTAGCAACCGTCTGTGGAATATAAAGCGGCTATCGATGCTGCTCTGCGCAGTCCTAGTGCTGTCGGTCTTTGTGTTCTCCGGTGGCTATCACAAGTATCAAATAGACGGCGTTATCGGCAATACGAGACCGGAAAGGGTTTGGGAATATGTGGCGGACTTCAACAAAATGCGCCTGTTGAATCCCACAATGTGAGTTAACCTATAATACTACAGATTATCAATACTGAAGTCTACTCCATGTGCCAGCATAAATTTCAAAGTACTCTCCGATCATGGGCATGCCCACGACTGGAGGTACACAGTAGAGTACACTGAGAGATTGTCTCATTGGCCACACTGGTTGAACAAAGCCACAGCCAATTATATAGTGACCAAAACGATGCCTGGCGTACAGCCCCAAGAATGGGCCATCGAATCCAGCCATGAGACTTGCTTCTTTGGCGGTTTCTATTGCTGTAAGTGTTTCGGGATGCTAAATTTAATAGTGGCACATGTTATCCATTTCCTGTTCTCCCCCAGTGCGCTCCTACAGCGATTTCAGATTCAGCGCCCGCGGTTCCGATACATATGCGAACGAGAAGATCGAATATCAGTGTCCCCCGCTTCTTGGCGGGGCCTGTCGACGGGAACTCGAGTTCCAGCGACGCGCCGTCATGTACAATTTGACGCACATACTTAAGCGATCATAGAGCCAACTGAAATAATTCCGCCTATTCCATTTTTATTCATTAATGTTAGTATTTCCTCATTCAAATTATGTTCAATTTCATATTGTTTAGACATTAACAAAAATAATTAAATTTGATAAATATTAAACATATCTAATTAACAAATTGATTTAAAAAAAAACTACTAGTAGTTATAACTATTGTCAACTGCATTTGATAATTCAAGTATTTATGTTTCAAAAATTGCGTTTTCCAGTGTGGAAACTTAAAATACGTCATCCTATCCAAAATTTTGTTAACATTCTGTCAATTTGTTTGAGGTACTCTATATCTGCTTAAATAAATTGATCTTCATTTGAAACTGAAAACGATCTAACTATAAATTTTCTAAGAACATAATCGAGTTCTCCACAATAGAGAATCATTTTAAAATCCAGTATTTACTCCAATGGATTATAAAAGAAGGCCAGTTTACGACTCACTGCATAGTCTTGAGTCTCTCGAGTCTTTTTTTTATAGATCACTATTTCTTCATTTATAGGGACTTAATCGCTTGCGTTTTTTAACTGCTCCATTGCGTTCTTCACGAGCTTGAGCCACTTTTTCAGTGGCCGTTACTGGCGTAGTGGGTGCACTCTGGGATTGCCCGGATGTCATAGCTGCCGTACTGAACCAACGTGTCAGTTTCGTTGCCTGTGTGGATTTTGAAGTCTTGGGTGATTTACGAACTTGGCTAGAGGCCATCCGCTGCATTGAATCCTCTGGTGTGCACCCAGAGCCGATTAAGTACTTGGTGATTTTATTGCGCTGCGCTGGAAGCTGCTGTGATTGCTGCGGATGTACGGGGGATACATTTCCGGTGGAGTCCAAACGCAGTCTACTACCAAATTCTCCATTATTGGTGATCTCAAAAATGTCATCATCCAATAGCGTAAAAGCGCGAGTGGTCGATGCCTTTGGTGGCGACAAGTTGGGCAGCAAACTCATTCCTGATTTATTGGCTTCCGTTTTATTCGGCTCAAACATCTTTTCCAATAACTCCAGGCAAGAGCGCTCCCGCTTTTTCTTGGCACCCACCATCTGCTGTGTTTTGGGTTTCTGCTTTACCTCGGAACCAAAGATCTTAAAACCCTCAAATGGAGATGCCGGCGGCACAGGCTGTGCCAGCATTATCTGCGATATGTCCGAGCAATTGCTGAAGATGTCAGGCGATTTATTGGCGCCGGCCCGCTGTTCTGCCAGCAACAAACCAAAGTTGGAGGTGCTTGGCTTTGTATAATCGGGAGGAAGACTAGTTCGTTTTCTTTTCAAGGCCTTAGTGCGTCGACTCTGTGTGGATTGCTGAGATCCCTCATCATGGGAGCTATTCACGACCACAATGTCCGATTTTTGGTTAGAATTCGGCACGAATGCCACCTCGGACTCACTGAAGAAGCTCAGCGTGGATGGCAGTATCAAGGATTCCGGCTCCTGCGGAGCGAATGGAGTACGAAACTCTGGCATTTCTAGTTCGGCAAAGCTATCTGGCGGTTTTTGTGCACACTGTAAATATGAATTATCGGATGTAATAGAGCTGGAGCTAAGCAGCTCCGGCGTTGGTGTTACAACGGCGGTGGTGGTGGTAGACGTAGTTTCCACATTTGTTTTGGGCATTTTCCGAGGTCGTCCTCTTTTTCTTACGGTTTCTGCCACATCTGGCATTACAGTAGCTGTTGGCATCGCTTTCGCATCGTCTTCCTTCACATCCTTAACCACTTTTGCCCTGCCTCTTTTACTTGTCTTGGGTGTCTGATTTACATCTGGGATGCGTTTCTCTCTTGGCAGAGTCTTCTTCTCGAAGTCCAATTGTATAGGCCGTGACATGTATTTGCTGTTCATACGGGAATCCGCGGAGCGTGTCAGACGTTTCATGCTACGTGTTTGACGCGGGTTATCATAATTAGAAAGAGAATTAATTTCCCGCAAATGACCACGCTTCGGCCTCGTCTCCGTCTTTGGTGTAATGGGAGATGTGTTTATATTGGTTTTCGATAGAGTTGGTGATGCCTTGGTTTTCGATCGCAGTGATCTACCTTCTGAAGGAGCTGACTGCTCTTTAATATCTTCTCTCTCTGATTTAGTTGCTTGATTGGACTTGGATGTTGCTGGCAACTCTGATGTCTTCTCCGCGGCATTTGCAGGATTTGTCTTTTTCTGCGTAGCATTTGGTGGTGTCTTTTCACTTGTCTTTCCAGCATTCGTTGTTTTCTCAGTCGCTGTCCGAGATAGTGGCTGCTTCGATCTTGTTGTTCTTGTATCCTCCGGACATTGTGGTGGTAACAAGCCTCGATTCAGATGATCAGAGAGTTTTCTGTTCGAAGTCGTTGGTTGCTCAGTCTCTGACTCACTAAGTTCTACAGGTTCTGTGTTGTTTGCTTTTTGCAGAGATCTTCTTTTGGATTTGCGACCCGGAGACTGGCTTGCCTTAATCGGCTGGAGCGGGGGTGTTATTGGCGGCGTTACAATCTCACAGTCATCGCTGGAGAGCAGGACTACATCTGTGGCAGCTACATCCCCATCGTCCGAATCGGACATATCGAATATCAGTGGCTCCATGGCAATTACATCATCACTGTGATCGGATACTGACATCTTATCAGACTCCACGGTTGCCGGCTCCTCTGGCTCTTGTTTTAAATTACTCAAACATTGCAGTATTTCGTCTGTGCTGTATGTGGAACGTACATCTGTGGAGGATGCAATCGTTGACTGACTTATCGTGCTATTGCTGTTATTGTCCGCCAGCCAAAGGGACAGATTTTTCTTGTACTGTTCAGGCGTAACCAGAGGCAGATAGGAGTCGAACTGATGGCGATAGCGACGCAGGCGAAATTCTCTGAGAAAAGAATTAAAATGATTAGAGATGAGATAAGGGCATAGAAGCATTTATTTACTTAATATATTCGCCGAGTACTCCGCGCTGTTTATAATATTCCTCGAGATCGACACGTTTGCTAAGTACTTCCTTCACGTCAGGCAAACGAAATTTACGCTCGAAGCTGCTGAAAGTCCTATATTGATGTTCCAGGCATCCTCCCAATCGTAGCACATTAAAAATCAGTTTAATGTCAGACTATATAGACAAAAGTAATAACCGTAAATTAGGTAACACGAAAAATAGAAAGTAGAATACGACATACCGTTATGTCCACACTAGAGATCACAATGTTGACTTTCCGCTCATATTGCTTGAGCAGCATCGAAGTACAGAAATTGTTGTTCAGCGTGTAACCACGATGATCCACAATGACATAGTCAAACTTCAGCTTGCTGAGATCGCCGATGCTACGCAGTACGCTCCATTTGCACAGATAAACGCTGTGCGCCGACTCCGTGCTATCTGCAAGATAAGGATTCAGATAAAGTTGGAGAGGGAGAAATGGAGAAAACGAGGTAGCCTTACCATTGACATCCTTTATAACACACACGGGTAAGTCTGTGAGCACTCCCAGATGAAATTGCCAGCCAGCCAGCAAATGATCATCGTTCTGCAGCGCAATGAGGGTCTTCTTGGCCGCTCCAAGTGCATTTAGTAAAGCAACAACTGCGGCACATTTACCCAGGCCACTCTCATCGTTGTATATGACGAACTCTTGTTTAGACAGCCGGTCGTAGAGAAACTGTATGGCGTCCAGTTGAAAGCATTTCAAGTACTGCGTCGTCTGGCTGGAAATGAGCACGTTGTCGGAGAGACGGAGTTCCTGTGTTTGCTCTGAGACAAAATGATACATTTGCCCGGTGTTGTGGATGTTAGTGGACGTGGTGAAGTGCCAAGTAGATTGCCACGAGTATATATAGCAATTTTAAGTAAGAGAATATCACAAACATGGAGAACGATCCTATTATCATCGTCTTGGCCGTCAACGGTCCATCGATGTAATCGGGATTGAAAATATCTGCGAAGTTGTTGTTATTATTGTTGTTGTTGGTGTTGTAAACGATGTGCATGTGCATGTGTGTATGCGGGCGGGTAGGATGAATGCAGCAGGTAAATGAAGGGCAGCAGCGAAAAACGCGCGTACTAATATGGCGGGAAAATGTATTATATATCAATTATTTTGTACATAATTTTCAATTTCAGTGCATAGTTTAAAACAATATAAATAATAATTTATGTGGCACTTCACAGCATATTTACTTAAAAAAATGTTGCAGAAAACAAGAATATTCTTGTTCTTATTTTAATGGGAATTTCTAAACTTAACTTATCAACACTGGCGATTGCAAAAGGCGATAGTTAGCAATCGGCAATAGTTAGTGATGGCAATAACACGACCTCAATACGTAAATATTTCTGTGAAACTGCTTCAGCCGTATTTTCGAAATTATCACATCACTATTATAGAGTTCAGAACTCGAACAGTTTTCATTGCTGAGTTGAGCAAATATAATTTGGTTTATAATGACTGCTGAGATGGCAACAGAAAAATCACAAAAGCGTAAATTTTCAGATGAGCAAGATAACCCAAAAGTCTTAGCTCCACCACCAAAAAAGCGTATGGTGGTAACACCTTGGCGTGACATGTGAGTTTTGTTTTCATTTAATTATTGTCACTTTTATGAAATTTCAAGTTACATTTCAGATGCGAGTTTAATGGAGTCTTCGATACCTTGATTTCCAAAAATGCGACCATTTCGGGTCGTGAAAAAGCGCTGAGCCGTATTCGCATATGGAACTTGCGTCGCGGCAGCCTCTGTCCAGCGGCGGTACTGGCCACAGAAGTGTTGGTCAGGGCTCAGCTGGAGGATACCCAAAAGAGCACAATCGCACAAATCGTATACGCAAATGCCTTCACCAGATTCTTCAACTTCATGTCATCGATTATGCAGACCTTCAACATGACCAGCATGTACGAAACCGCAAAACAACTTGGCTTGCAATCTTTCATCGTGGATCTAAGGCATCAGTGTGCACATGGTCAGGAGTTGCCGCCTGTGGAGGTTCTGAGACATACAGCCGAGTATTGTCTAGATTGGCTGCGCAGTTTCTACTGGGAGCCACAACGTGAAATGATGGTACCTCTGGATGCACCCGATCTGGTTAAACAGGCCAAGGCGAATGCACAAAGTCGACTAAGCGAACTGTTCCAACTGTATGATTTGGTCTTGGAATGCCATCTTAAGAAGGCAGATAAGTTAAAACAGATAAGCAAACTGAAGTCCAGCTCAGAGTTCAACAGGATTCGATCGTATTGCTCATCAAAAAATGTGAAAACATCGTTAGAAGTCCTTGGGGCAATTCAAAAGGATCTGGGAAAGGCGGTGAAGCAGTTATCCCCAACACTAAGAGATTTTTCGGATATCTATGTATCCCATCTGCTTGAAATGAAATACTTTCTGCGGGCTGGTGTAACCTATAAAGAGGATGAGGATCTCGTCATTGCTGCCGTTCAGGATCTCTTTCGCCTTGTAGCTATGCAAGGATATATCGATCAACTATTTGTTGCCCTTGTACACTTAACTGAGAACAATAATGAATCCCATGAGGATCGTAACGGAGCAAAATATTGGGCTATTAAAATAATGTCATCCTTTGTGATACTTCAAAATATGAAATCTATGTACAAGACAGAATTGGAAATCGTAAGTTTCGTGTAATTTAAAACGTTTTTAATTTAATATTTCCTTTCCCTTTTAGAATCCAAATACAAAACCTGTTGATTTCTCGACTTTAAAACCGGGAATAACACTGTTTAATGGAATATCGAAAACCATGCGAGACCTCCTTATTCATTCTGGAGCAGATTTGAGAATCACTTTAATATTTGGCGAAAGCCCGAACAAGTCACGGTCCGCAGTATTTGACCAAGAGTTCATAACGAAACGTTTAGAATTCTTAACACCATATTCAGATACAATTTTCCCTGGGTAATATTGCCATAAAAGTTTATAGTCGTTTATTAATTTTCTGCTTTGTAGATTGTTTGAAATAACTCAGCCTCCAGTAAGCGATACTCAAAAATCACTTTTGATGGACGCCTACCAAAGAAAAATAGAAAAGTTTAAGGAATCCAATGAAAACCAAACCGAGTCGGAAGAGAAAAAACTAGATTACAAAAAGGAAGCTGAAGTCTACGGCTTATGGACCTTGAGACATGGTAGGATACCTTCCGTTCTTTCTTTGCGCACCTCTTATTAATTAATTCCATTTGCAGATGTTGACTGGTCACATTGTGCTCTGGGGGAACATCCCGCTGAATTTGACTAGTAATATTTAAAAACTATAATTTTAATTAATTGTAAACGAGTACAAAATACCTTGCACCAAATTGAGCAATAAAACTAATTTCAAATAATAGTTTTTCGCGCCTTCTTTCATTCACTCCTAGTAGACTGCATATCTAGAGGCAGTTAGTAGTTGTACAACACTGGTTGAAATAAACAATTAAATTGAGGTTTATTTGGGTTTAGATTTCGTTGGAAGCATGGAATTTCAACGCAGCGATGCCATGTTGATGGAGATTTTACAAGAACGTAAAACCATAACGGGATTTCTCGATGCAGTCTTTGGCTTTCTAAGACGCAAGTATGGAAATCATGCATAATCATGCCTTAAATAGACTCTTAGGTCACGTTTTCCTTCCCCAGCTCGGATTTTTATCACACAAAACGAGATGAGCAGGAAAAAATTGGATTTGCAAAAGGCGTACGAGATCAGTTAGTATACGGCGCCATGCAGCGCTATGATCCTGATTGCTGGCTGCAGACAATGACCGCCGAGAGTGGAGTCGATGACACCGGCATTATTGCTCCTCCTGCCGTGACTGAAATCACAGTGGACTCCGAAGAGATGGAGACTTCACAACCATCTGCTAAGAATACTATCACAGTTCCCTCCAAGAAGAATGCTAAGTTTGAACCAAGTGATTATAAAAACGGTGCCGTCTTTGAACATCACTGCTGGTCCCAAACCCTGAACGATCTGGAACTGCATGTGAAACTTCCGGAGCATCTGCAAAGTGCTAAGCAACTTAGCATCGATCTGAAGGTGCAGCATGTGAAGGTGTGTGGCAAAAATGCCCCGCAAGAAGTTATACTGGAAGGCAAATTGAGTCAGCGCATCCAGCACAACGATGCCATGTGGTCCATAGATGACGGAATGCTGCTCATCTGTTGTGGTAAGTCTCCTATGAAGAACATAAATCTCTATTTCAAGCAAACATTTACAGACAAAGCAAAGGAGCGTTGGTGGGATCGTCTCTTCGAAGAGGATGATGAGATCGACATTAAGAAGCTGGACACAGAGCGTTATATAGACGAGTTGCCGCAGGATTCTCAGCTGGCCATCGAAAAGCTAAGAGTGCAGCAAATGGCCAAGGATAAGGATCCAAATATTGCCTTGAGCGCTTCCGACCCGGAGCATGCCAAGACTCTAGAGCGTTTAAAGCTAGCCTGGGACGCTGAAGGATCCCCCTTTAAGGGTCAACCCTTTGATCCGTCTGTACTTCAGATGAATTAGTACTAGTTGAATACATTTAGTGATAAAGTTTAATCGAAAGCTGAATACAAAAATTGTATAAATTAAGTTAAAATCATTAAACTCTGATATGAGAATCCTCAATGGGAAGCATACATCATTGACTTTTTCCTTTGTAGTTGCCTCGCTTGGTAAGCGACATCATGCTTATCAGTGGACCATGCCACATACATGTATGTGGTCAGCAGTACTGCGAGCAAGAGGCGGTCCAAGCTCATCACATTGGTGACAAAGAGGATTAACGTGAGGCCAACGAAGGATGGATGACGTACTTGGGAGTAGAGATTGCGTAGGGCCTGTGACTTGAATGACAGAGGATCCGAGATGTTATAGAGGCTATAGTACGCCTGCTTGATACCAAGTAGCTCGCCCCAGTCCATTATCAGGCATCCTCCGTAAATGACGATCCAGCAAAGAACATGGGTTATGACAAATGTCCACCACAGTACGTCGCTCTCCTCCACATTGATCTGCCAGAGCACAATCGATTGAGCTGTCAGCCAATTTTTAACCAAAAACTAAAAGACAGAGAGAGGAAGAGAGAGATAAATATATAAACAAACTACCCCAAGGCTGTTTGAATTTTTTGTTACTTACATGTAAACAAAGCGATGACGTCAGAGCATAAATAGTTCGTTCTGCCGTCGATAGTCCCAATTTGCGTAACAGATTCTTGATGAGAGCAGATTTGAGTAAACTATGTTGTAGGATGAATCCGATCACGTAGAGGGTATCCAATACAATTGGACCATAAGCCGTCTCCAAGCGTGATTTATTGTCGAGAAGATTAAAGATCCAGGTGTGCGCTTTTGAAATTGAGCGCGGCATTGAAAGAAACAGCATTAGCTTGCCCAGCACGTACAGCGTATAGCAGATAGTTGCCATGGAGATTAGCAGTAAATTAATCTTTAAAAATTTCGACATTTTATTATCAATTTAAGTTATTAATTAAATAAACAAAATAGTAAACAAATTTGCCAGTGGCATTCGAACACAATAAAAAAATGAGGGCGTAAGGCAACACTTAACCACAGCTAAGAATGGTAACCCCATTTTTAATAACCCTGCATTGTGTGCAGACACAGCTGTGTGTCCGCTTAAGAACGCGAATGGCAATTGCGGCTTTAAAACTGACGTCAACAATAATTTACCATAGGTTTCTTAATTTTTAAAAACATTTAAAATGTTTACGCTGTGGACACTTATTGAAGCTACTCTGCTTTGCTTGAATGCAGTCTGTATATTACACGAGGAACGCTTCCTGGCCAAATGTGAGTAATGTGATATTCGCGACATAATTCAAATTAGTTGACACGATTCATTTATAGTTGGCTGGGGCAGACAAGCCGGGCAACAAGACTTTGGAGCTCCCACCGCCAAGGATCAGCTGTTGAATCTCATACGATCCATTCGAACAGTTGCCAAAAGTAAGTTAAGATTACTTGTTGCAACTATCACGTGTAATATATTCTCCTTTCAGTTCCGTTGATATTTCTTAATATAATTGCGATTATATTTAAGCTGCTGCTTGGATAAAACTTAAATTCTAAAATATAATAAATGAACTAGTTATTCTTTTTTCATAATCCTGTCATAACATTATTATTGTCCAGAGTGCTGACTCGACTTCCGCTGAAGGACGCATTTCACACGGTTCTCCAGTGCTATGCTGTATGCATCCAGTTTGTAGGCGGCAGCTTCTAGCTTGTCCACGGTGTCGGAAATCTCATCAATTTGCTGCATTAACGGGGCGAGCTGTTGGAATTTGCCACATAGCTCATTTGTGGATACATTGAGATTTTCGGCAATTTGTCGCATGTCCTTGTATTTGCCAATAGTTGCTTTGTTCATCTCCTCGAGCAGTTTGTAGTCCTCCAAAGGAGCATTCAGCTCGTGTGTTATATATTCTTCGGTTTTCTGAAACATTTTTGAGGCCAATTTGCTCAGATTTGGATCATGGGCGTGTGCCAATGCTTCGAAGCTAGATGTTGATGTCGACAGTGTTGGGCCACGCATTGGTGAGTCTAGTAGTAGATTATGGTCCTGATCCTTTGACTGGGAGTTATTTGCACTAGTTGATGGCTTTTCATTTTCCATGTTTATAAGCCAAGAATTTTCCAATATACTGATGACTAAAACAGCTGATGTATGTACGTGTAAAGTGTGAATGGCAACTTCGGCACTCACAAATGTTTGCGATCTTTGTGAATCACAAATTTTTGGCGGTTATACATATTATACTGAAACTGAAAAAATTATCAGTCTGAATTTACCATTCTGATAAGAAACAATTCTAAATGTCAACACCAATGGAAAACACGGAGTTGCGGAAGAAGCATCTTTACGATGGTAGCGCTTGGAATGTATATTCGACAGAAATCCTGGATCTTGGTGTAGGTGCTCCTGGAACAGATCTCTTGGAGCCGTGTTGTGATATTTTTCGGCAGGCTACTGAACATTGCCTGGTAGGTTCTTATCTGTAACTGTTGTCAAATCTAATTACTTCACCTTTTTGACACCAGAACCGTGAGAAGCAGAATAATCAGTCGCTAATCTTCCAATATGGACCCACAATGGGCACTTTTGAGATTCGCAGTGAGATTTCGAAATACTTCAGTAAGATGTACAATGACCCCGTCAAAAGGTAAACAAATTTTAAATTCAATTATTTAGCTATTCAATAATTGACAATTCACTTGGGATTTAGTGAGGACTTGATAATCACAGTGGGTGCCAGTCATGGCCTCCATTTTGTACTTTCGACTCTCGTTGACTTCGATGGTTACATATTCGTGGATGAGTTCACCTATATGATCGCCTTGGACAGCATGAAGCATTTTTCGAGCTTGAAGATTGTGCCCCTTAAACTCAATAAGGATGGAGTGGATCTGAAGGATCTGGAGGCGAAAGTAAAGGAGCGTCGATTCACATCAAAGAATAAAGAGTTCTGGAGCATTTATTTCACAATACCCATGTACCATAATCCCACGGGCATCCTTTTCTCAGAGGGTATGTCGTTAACATATACTCATATTTTCCAAAGATTCTATTTTCAATTTTTTCAGAGGTTTGCCGTGGCATTGTGCAGCTGGCAAGGAAGTACGATTTCCTGGTAATATGTGATGATGTCTATAATATCCTTAACTATGGCGAGAAACCACCTCCAATGTCGCGACTGTTTGCCTATGATGATCGATCAGATCCGGATTATGCTGGAAATGTCATTTCCAATGGCAGTTTCTCGAAGATCATAGCACCCGGACTTCGCTTGGGTTGGCTGGAAGTACCGCCCCGTGTGGAACCTATACTTAATAAGAGTGGAATTGTGCTGAGCGGCGGTTGCTTCAACAACTACTCAGCTGGCATTACGGCAAGTCTCTTCCAGCTGCAGCTGGCTCAGCCGCATATTGAGCGAGTCTACGAGGCATACAAGGAACGCATGTTGGCCACAACATCGCTACTTTCCGAAGAGTTGCCTGAGGGCTGTAGTTACCTGCCCACTACAGGAGGTTACTTTATATGGATTTCTTTGCCAGATCATTTGGATGCACGAGACTTTCTGCAGTACAGCATTGATCTGGAAAAGATTTCATTCATCGCAGGCACACGCTTTTCCTTGGAAGCAGACAAGGGCAAGCAAAGCTTTCGCATTACTATTGGATTCCATAGCAAAGCTAAGTTGGTGGATGGTGTTCATCGATTGTGCCGGGCACTAATGAAATTTATTGAGGATAATCCGAAATCTGCATAGCTTTCAACACTGAGAAAAATGACTCTAAATACTTTTTTGATTATGGCAAAATCTTCTTTAATTGCTTGTTGGTTGGTGTTTGTTGATTTTCGCATGTTAAATAGTGCTTATAAAGATACGACTTAGAGATAATAATTATCTGTACAGATTGCTTTAAATTGCGAGCATATTTTTATCATAAAATATGGGAATCGCAACTGTTTTTGGGCACAATGCTTAAAAATATCACAAAATTTAATAAATTTATACAAAAGTTGAACTTTAAACATAAAACAATAAAATAAAATAGTTAACATACATGTATACTACATATAGGCATACTCCCCTCGTCTTAAACTCTACGAAATGATTCTAATATTCTGTCTGGCCCATTTGTCATGTTTTTTGAAAATGTGTTTTTTACATCTGTTTTAGTTTCTGATTGTTGTCTGCATTTTCTGTGCATAATACTTTGAAATGCGCTCCGGCAAATTCGAAGAAATATTTTAAACAAATTACTAGCACTAATAATAAATTTATGATTTAACAAGTTATTCGGTGAATGTATTGACAATCTCCTTGAGCGAGGTATATGTACCAATCACCAGTCCAAGGATGCCCACAATGATCAGCACAAAATTGCCTAAAAGATTGTTGAGAAAAAAATTCATATAAATTTGTGTTTGTTGAGAGTAATAAGGAAGCATAATTTATTCTAATATGTTTAAAATTAATCTTTTTGGCTAGTCTAGTTCCTCACATTGAAAAACAACTGCAAAACTCATAGAATAAATTACAGTTCGAAGCTGTACATATATAGAGAACAGTTAAAACTAGTTGAGAATTATAGTGACGGAAGTATGAAACAATAAACAGCAACAAGAGTTTTTTATTCATGGGATAGTCGCAGGCCTTTGCTCCGTATTCTAACTTTGAGATCCCCTCAACAAATAATTAAAATTTTAAATAATTTATCTATGATTTTGAATTGGGATACTTACTCAAGATGAGCCAGGCCTTGCTTAGGCCACTTGTCTCATACCAATGTGTGCAGATCTGTATCAGTGCAGGAAAAGCTAATCCCAGAGCTGATAAGCACAGAGCTCCAAATAGTGAAATGAACAGTTCCAGATTGGGTATAGCCACAGCTAGCAGAACTGTAAAACCCATGAACATATTTAGATAGAGTTCCCGCTGATATTCATAAAGTGTACTCACAAGTGATCAGGACAAGTCCTGTGCGCACTGCATATTCCCAGAAGAGCTTATTGCGCTGGGGACCCATCTTCTTGCCCACATAGTCGTTCCAGGTAATATCGATGGCCACATAGCAGGCCAGCCCGTGAGTGATGTAGATGGCAAATGCCAACATGCCCTTGACGATCTGTGCTGGTCTGTAATAGGATAAGATACATTAGTTTGTGATTCACTTGCTCCTCACATATTGTGTCCACTCACAATTCGTTCTTTGGCAGATTCAAGGTAATGGAGCCAAGCACTCCGGCACCATAATTCAGGTATCCAAAGAGACCCATGCCCACATATAGGAAGACAATCCATATCATTGACACATTAAGTACGCCACAAGAACCTCCAAACTTGTGTGGCGTCTTCATCTCGTTCTCCAGGGGCAAGATGACACCTATGGCCTCCAGGGCGAACAAAACTGTGCCAAAGAACAGCGGGAAGTTCTCAATTTCCCCAAAGGCCGCCTTTCCCTCAGTGGAGATGGGTTCCCGGAATATGTAGTAGCAGATGATAGCGAAGGAAATCATTGTTATGAAGTTGGCAGCCGTAGAAAAAGGTGCCAGGTACTTGAGTTGGCGCACCCAGTTGATGAGTATCAAAGGAACCAATATGATAATCATGCAGAGCCGTACATCGACATTCGTATCATAGACCGAGTCCACAATGGACTTGATATTGGATGCTACGAACACTACATAGACACAGCACGTGCCCAGTTGATAGATCAGCAGGAAGACATTCACCACAGTGCCAATGTAGGGAGCGCACCACTTAAAAGCACTCGGACCCTCATTCAGTGCACTCTCCGCCACAGCCGGATAGTTCATGCTGGGTACCTATAATTCAAAAAATGCAGTCAGTCGATCCATGTTAAGGTTGTTGAGGGTTTAGGAAACCTACTCTCTTTCGACGGCATAGCTCGTACTCCGCCTTGACCAGTTGATGTATGCAGTAGGTGCAAATGATGCCAATGACAATGGTGCCTATGGAGCCAATCACATAACCAGAATTGCGAAAGGCATTGGGCATGGCGAGAATTCCAGTGCCCAGCGAACCTTTCAACAGATGGAAGAGTGTTTCCCAGTTGCTGAAGAAAATATGAAGAGAAGTTAGGATTGCTAATTGAAGTTTAGTGGATGTGCTTACGTTGTGGGATGTGGGACGACACGATGCTCATAGGGGTTGTACTCGGGATCCTTAGCAGCCTTGTTGCTGGCACCCTTCTCAGCCAGCTCCAGAGAGTACTTGTTGCCGCTCTGCTGTTTGATGTTGTCCACATGATCGCTGACAAACGCCGGATTGTTGTGTCCATTTTTACTCATGACTAGAGAGACAGAGAGAGAGAGAGAGAGAGAGAGAGAGAGAGAGAGAGAGAGAGAGAGAGAGAGAGACAAAGTTAGAGAAGGAGAGCTAAATTTCAATTGTACGGGGCGATAAATCAAAGGCTAGGTACGGCACGGCAAGTACAATGGCCGCTGGCATGTCCGTTATTTAATTGCAGGCACTGTCCATGGAGATCGCAAACTGAAAATAGTTTGACATATTTCTAAATTAAACGCAGACCCCCGCACAATGTCAAGTTCAATGTAAGCGATGCGATGCCCCCCTTAACCTGGTATCACTTGAGACCACATTGGGGGCACTCACACACACACACACACATAGTAGTACACTCACTTGTAAACACATGATATACATTTAGTATTGTGGGCAGGTTTGGTTTTTGAAACGTGCTAACATTTTGTAATTGTAGCCAATTTTATTGTCACTTGTGATTGGGTTTTGGCATTAGACATTGTTGTGATTTCATTGTTGTAATTTTCCTCTTTCAAATAATATGAAATTGTTATCATCGCTTTAATTACAGAAAAGCATGACGTTTTATTGCCCGCCATAATTGATCTGAAGATCCACTTCAAGATAAACCCACTCAACCGTGTATTTTAGTTTTGAATTTCTTTTGTTTTTGCCCAGAAATGGAATTATTTTTTTTTTTTTGGCAAATCAACCGCAATTTTTCCGGCTCTCAGACGTACACAGCATGCAATCAGTATATTAAATTGGTATTTGTTGACTTTTTGACATCAAACATTCTACATACATATATTTAGAATATCATATATAATAATTCATTCATACAAATGATTTCCAAGCGCATTCATTTGTAATTTCTTATTGTGGCTTAAACTCAAGCGCAAGGTCACTTAAGACATGCTATTCATCAATGAGTTTATCGCATTTATAAAGATAAAGATAATACTATAAATACAGGTTGGGCTAGATTTCTCACACCCACTGTTGCGACGTCAGTTCGGAGTTCGGATTATGCATGTATAATCTCAAGTACATCAAGTTTTAAGTTATTTCCATAGATAGATCATAGGTTGTATGATAGTATGCTGAAGCTAAACTAAAGATATGCGGAAGTCCCAATAAAAACAATACAGTTTAATGACTCTTTCAGATAATGCTGTTCGCATTAATGAATAAATGATTCAATCATTTAAAGGCAACTTGTATTCATCTATTTTATATCCCTTTAATTCTTTAAATTAAGGGCTTATAAGTTGAAGATTTTGCCAATACCATCATCATCACCATCACCATCTTTTACTGCATGTAATCGTTTTCTTTGTGGACTTTCTAATCTATAAATTCTAGCTTACGTGTTCGCTTAATAATCATATCATAGTTTTGCTTGAGGTTATTATTTTTTTTTTTTTTTTTTTTGAAAATTAATACCGTCATCACATTCACTTTTTCGTACCATGTAGCTTAGCTTTAACCTGAGGGTATACCAAGTCTGTCTGTTAATGTCGAGGAATATTTTTTTAAAATTTGCCATTCAAATTTTTCTGTTTTCTATTTTTTTAATTCCAATTTTGTGATTTGCCAACGTTCCTTGCTTAAACCTCGATTGATTTTGTTGAAATTTGTATTTATGATTGACGAAAATCTTTTTCAGGTGTTTCTTTAGGTTAGTACTCGAGTAATACTTACTACAAAAGAGAAACATGCCAACAGTTCGAAGTTTTCATTCTTCATTTCTTCTTCCATATATGACAAGTTGCTAGTGAACTCTGACCTTTAATAATTTTCTGTGGTATCTTTGCGTTGATCAATGAGTTCTTCATGCTTGAGCATAATTTACGTAAAGCAAAATTTTTGCAGATGAATTTGAATAATTTATTCTACTATAATGTATGCCAAAACTAGTTATAAATGAAGTAAAAAGAGTAAACACAATCAAAGTTTGTTTTATTAATGAAGAGTGCAACCAGTTCAAACCAGATGCGGTGCGGTCCGTTGTCTGCGGTGTTTCATTGGCAGAAAAGGCGACCTATTGGTAAACAAACTTTAAAGAGAGACAACAAAACGGGTCTAAGTGTCAGCCGAAGATATTATAATAAATTCCATTTGGCGAAACATAAATCAAAACTGAGTTTTGTCTTAATGCGCATTATTTTATGCAAATTAGAAAATTTGCCAAATTGCAAAAAAATATATGTAAAAATAATTTTATACCAAATGAGAAACTTCGAACATACTGTATGTAACAAAACTTGATATCGTATATTAAGTTAAAAAAAAGAAGCGAAATGGAAAATATAAAAAACGCGATTAGCACGAGACATTTCATTTGTTTGATTTTGAGTTGAATTCAAAATTAATCTCGTATTTGAGCAGATCGGGGAGTTCAATGTGCCTCGCTTACAGTACGGCCTTAGCGGTGCTTCAGGTGTTGTTGTCATTATTGTTGATGTTTGGAATTTTAAATTCATTTGTCAGAGTCACGTTAATAATATCAATTGGTCATGTTGATGGCGACTTCTCGTCTTCGGCACCAGCTTCTCAACTTATAACTCAAATTGCAGTTAAGTTGTTGGCCTTGCTCCCCATTTTGTTGAATAATAATTTTATATAAATTTGAACTTACATTTTAATAACCCAACTAAAACTGTATAGTTTAGTTATTGCACTATCGCTTTCAGAAAATGAAATATTTATATATCATTTAAAACTTTGAAAAAAATGTGGACAACAAAGAACTTCATGTTCATATTATTTTTGAAATTGAATTTAATGGGTTTTGAAATGACAGGTAGGTAATTTGCTGTGACTGCTGCAGGTTTTTATAGCACAAACAATGGGTAATATCTGATCAAAAAGTGAGCAAGAAAGTTATCAAATTACATTTGAAAATTTTAGAATCTATAGAATAAACAAATTATTTAGTTCCATATGCAACTTTCAACAATTCAAAGTTCAAGTTGCTTTAAGTTGACTTTAATTCTATTTTTATACACTGGTTCAAAATGGTGTATAATATGTATTTTTCTAATGCCTTTTTTTGGGCTAATTTTGAATGCAATTAATTTTGATTTACAAAAAGACACTAAAGCTGCTCACTCATCTCTTTCTCTCAATCTCTCGGCATATGTCACTGCTCAGACAGAGAGTGTGCACTCAAGCTCGACTTTATGAGATTTATGACGGTTTCGGGGGCATTCGGGGACATTCGGGGAGGTGTTCAGTCAGTTTTCGTAATTTGCAAACGCTCTCGCACTTCCGTTGTTAATTAGGTAAGCTTTTTTAACACATCTTGCCGAGTAACTAAAACATAGTCAAAACTTACCGTTGAAACTGAGATGAAAAGTTGTACTCTTTTGTAACAAATTTCAGCAATTTAAAAATATATCACAAATTGTTGTAGTAATTAGTGTAAAAGTAATTGGTATGCTTTAATTTTTTTACGACCGATTTTTTGTTTTTTAATTTATTCAGTAATATTCCACAAAGTAGTGTAAAAAATTATATATTTTAATTGGCAGACAAATTAAGCGAACCCGATGTTGTGTCGGAGCTCGGCTCGACTTTTCGCAGGTGTCAATGTAATGATAATGGTAACTAACGTATGCGATCTGTGAAACGATCTGCAATGTAACATACGATGTGATCGTGTTGACCGCGCGTTAACTACTAAATCAGACCCAACGAGGTTCACCGGTTTTATGCACTGCGCGAATTCTTCTCGATGTTGTTGCTGTTGCTGTTGCTCCGCGCTAAGCGTGATCAGTGCGTCGACAGCGGACAACAGACGACAGGCGGGTTGGGCTGTTAGACAGCCAGGAAAGTGCGAGCGTAGAGCTACATATACATACTTGTTCTCTGGGAGGGGATTGAGGGGGAGCAGCATGAGAAACCACAAGTAGACGAATATTCTTTGAAAATATTTAAGTGATTTAGAAATATTACGTATACGTATGCCAAAAAGAAGAGAAATTCTTAGGCAACTAAGAGTGTCTGCTGTGATACGAATCTTCAATGATATACGTATGATAAATTTGCGAAGAGCTTTTAACTACTTTGTGGATCGCTTAAACCAATTTGCTCACGTCTAGTTAAGAGATCTGTCTCAATTGACATGTTTACTACGGTTTTGAGCTGCTCGCCTTAACTATCGAAGAAATCGCAAGATTTTTATGAAATAATTTGTCACTAAGATCATAATCGTTACACAGTTACTATAGATTTCCTGGTGCCAGCATTGTACATAGCGGAAGTGTTGGCAGATCAGATGCTATGCTGGGCAATTGAGAAATATACATAACATATATGTAGAATAAATTAAGAATTTCTCTGGGAGACCGTTTACCTTTTGTCAGGTCTCAGCAAAAACAAGCTTATGTAAAGTGAATTGTTGTCGCCTAATTGAAGTCTTCACAATGTTAATTGATGTCCACTTTGATGGATCTCTCCGACTCTCTTTCGCTTTCGACTTTTTGTCCCATAACAATGGCCAAGTCGGCAGAACCAGTAGAGATTGAGGTGTAAGTTGTATGGGCCATAACAATGCCTCTTGCCAAAAACTACAACAACAGAGAAAAAAGCATAACAACGCCAACAACAAAAAAATTGTTGCAATTTTCGATTTCTTGTTGGTATATAGTTTTTTGTTCGCCGTTGCCTTAATGCACTTTCTCAGGCAAACAACCGGTTTCGTTTTTTGAGGCAAAAGAGAATTTGCGGACTTGCGCGAAATTTCATTTACGATGCACGTCGTGGACGGCCTTCCAATCATTTTGCATGCATTGCGCATACGCCGCGTGTTACAGTTTCATATATACAGCACATAAACAACGATGAAAAACACACTTACTTGTACGTAGTACACCCCACAGATATTGGGCGAACGAACAAGCAAATATAATACTAAAACATAACTAAACACCGGCTAAATATTTACCCATGCCCATGTCTAGCTACTGTTTACCTACCTGCCCGATTGTTGGCCTGTCTGCCACAAAACCGGTCAACTTGGTTGGCCCGTTGACTCTGACGTAGTGCCGTACACTCCTCGTTGTCGTGGTCTTCGTCTCCGAGTTGCTGATCGTCTGTGACGTCAGCCCAGAGCGATTGTCGTGAATCAGGTGAACAAGTTTGCAGCAAGCTGATCAATCAATTGTAAACTCCAATTCATCTGTGGCCAACTGACCACACCAATTGCTGCTGCGCACATCTCACATCTCCCATCCTTGCCATCTTTGCTAACTTGGCTTTTAATGACGTCGTTTATTTGTTTGATATGCTCTAATGTGTTTATGGATTCGTGGAATGGCTTTATCTTGAAACATGAAGTGCTAAGAGCTGCCCTCAAAATATCATATGTGTATAATAAATTGGTGTTAATTTCTTGAGCTGCTTTTGGGGTTTCCTTTACGATCGAAACTTGCCATAAAATAATTTAATTATGTGTATTGTTTATTAATATTACATAATTAAAACGGGTTTTTGGCGCTAATTTCATTTTGGATCGTGCTTAAGTTCATTCAATATTTCCGCTACAATTTGTTGCCCTCGACGGGTTGTATTTTTTGC
Source organism: Drosophila quadrilineata (assembly GCA_018150725.1). Classification (NCBI taxonomy): domain Eukaryota; kingdom Metazoa; phylum Arthropoda; class Insecta; order Diptera; family Drosophilidae; genus Drosophila; species Drosophila quadrilineata. The sequence goes on along the minus strand of JAECWN010000397.1, from coordinate 15,593 downwards.
CTTTTAAAACCACATTAATGCAGCTTTTGGATATAGTACTCCTCAAAAAAAAAACCTTTTAACTGTCCAATCAGTGGGTCAACTAAAAACTCGCTAATTAAATGTGAGTCAATTTGAAAAAATAATTTCCGCGCTGACACGCAAAAAAGTTAGATAAATACTTATAGTATGGATTTGATACATACATATATTAATTACATGCGAAAAATGTGTTCTAAATAACAAACAATTATTTAAATATAGAAAAATGGAGAGGTGACAGTAATCTGGTAAAAATAAACAACAATTTTGTTACATTTTGAGGGGGGTAGACATTAAGTGGAACATAATTGGAAATTGTTTTCGCCATGAACTTGCGGCAGCAACAACATTTCCATTTAGATCCCTCTTTAAATTCGACTGTATGCCCTTTGACCTCGACTCTACACTGGTCAAATCCATCAGTTAACTGTATATAACATATGATGGTGATATTGAATTGTTACCCATAGCTCATAATCTATACTTGGGATTTTATAAATACGATATGCATACCTACGGCAAGTGGATCTGTTTGGCCTAATTGAATGATTACCTTGTTATTGTCAATTTGTGTGGTGTATCTCAACTATTTTACATACCGTGTACTATAAATATATTTAATGGAAATAAAAGAAAAATTGCGCATAAAATATTACTCGAAAACTGGGTGATGTGCTATGATTTATGATACATAAGCACGTATTTGCTGCTCTCTCGCGCTCAAAAAACTACAATTAAAGGAAGTGAGAATTGAGTTCAGCATTTGTTTCTCAACGGTGGCTCTGCAACCGCATATTTGGACAGTGTGAACTGTGCGTAAGCGAGGTGGATTCGTTCAGCATCGATTCCTTTTTAAAAATATTAATAAATTCTTTCTTTGATATAAGGCAGTAAATCCTCCATTATTTATCATGAAATATGTAAAGTTGAATTCTTTCGTAATTTGCGAGAAAACATTCACTGTCGTGTAGTTTTGACCCTTAGCTCAGACTTTCAATTGCAACATTTGAAATCAGCTTAATCAGGTTAATATGAGCAGTCGCATACCAAGTGGACTGACTGTATGGCAATGTGTAATATGAACTCTAAACTAATCTGAGTCGGAGTGATATTTGCTGCTGGTGTTGTCGGTTTATTTGCAGGTCTCCCTTAACTCGGCAGATAAGTAATGAAAACATTGCTTAATCGCTGCGTACGGTGGCCTACACAAAATGTCTCCGTTTTATCAGTGGTATGAGCCACTGAAAATTGTTGCCGTCATTTCTGAGTCTATTCGCACGTTTCGCTGTCTGCGTCTCAAATATGCGCTAAAACTATTGCAATAAAAGTAGATAGAAAAAAATATGCCAAACTAGACAGGTATTGCCATTTATTTGGCTAAGAGGTGAAGAGGGGGCAAGTCAGGCAGTCAGGCAGTCGGACAGTCAGGCAGTCAAGCAGGCAGCCATTCGTTCATTCATTCAATGTTAATGTTAAGCCACAGTCATTGCCATTTCAAGTGTGCGATATATACAAAGTGATCTCAGTTGAAAAACACAATTCGAATATGTGGCTGGTGTTGTAGCCTGAATATCATACAACAGCAGCAGCAGCAGCAGCAACTGAAACTGAAACTGAGACTCACTCGGATTCCTGAGCGAGTTTTGAGTGCCTTTTGTTTGGAGTATGCTGTTTTTAATTGTTGAGTACAATTGTTATATTAACTTTGTGTGTTTGTTGTTGTTTCATTTTGAACAGAACTGAATTGTAAGACTTGCGGGTTTTAAAAGTTGCACGCCAATCGCTTCATAAACAACAGCAACAGTCGTACACTGGCGCACAACCGGGCGTATACTTAATTCCATTCGCTGAACGGACTTCAAGTGGCCAAAGTGATGACAGGAACAAGTGACGATAATCAAGGGAATGGAACAGTAAGTTCTTAATCAAACTCCTTAGCCCCCCCAAAAACATACGGTGCTACCGTTCAGTATTATCAGTGATACCGCGACACTTTTATTGATCTGCTAATCGAGTTGATTATATATGCATTATCATAATGCTGAGTGTTTTCAAATCGACATCTGTGATATATTCGACGTGTGCCAAGTTCTCACAATATTAAATCAACATTTGCCAAAATAAATCAAGTTCAACTGTCCAAAATATCAAGTTACGAATGCTTGCATAATACTGAAAACAAAAATGGAGCAACAAATTACACTCGTGTATAATTTATCTTTGATTGTGTATGTTATTATCTCAATGTAATCGACACACCAGAATATCTAGATGTTCTTATCAACGCTGTCCTATTTAAATTGTTTAATGAGGGTTAGTGCACTCAAGAGTTTCGAGCTGTTTGTTACGTTAATTCCTGTTGCTGTAAATCAATTCAAGAAATGAATCATCAAAAGGTGGTTAAAAATTGTATTATAAATTGGTATCTGAACCTATAAAACTAGTGTGGGTTTGATTGATTGCATTCTAGGCATTCTAGGCATTCTATGGGGGTACTCATGTGTCAATCGTAGTTACAGACGTGACACTGACCTGTTATTGTCAGTCTATAATTATGTAAAACGATGCACGTTCTGCTTCCGTGATGTCGTTTCTAATATTTAAAAAAAAATACCATTAACTTGTTTTTATTATCTCACGAAAACTGATTACTTTACTTGTCCTTTCTCATTTAAGTTTATTTTTGAACCATTTTTTTTTTTTTTTTGGCAGATCAGATTAACATATTATATTTGTTGAGCGTGATTTAGCAAAGTGAATTCAGAATTTTATTTGTTAAAATATTTTTTGGTATATTTAACCGATAAGGACCTTAAAATATATGTGCATAAACAAATCTGTCAATCGGTTAATCAATGAACGGTACATTCTTTTATAATGAATATTCTCTTTTGTGACATTCGACCAACAAACAATCGGTGCCAGTGATCTTCATTGTTGGCCACCTTATCGACTGCCTGAACATGTATAGTACACTGTGTATACATATAATATATCGAGCACTTTGTACGTTATTTATGGTCAATTGTGGATATCGGATATCAATTGCCCTGATATTAAGAATTTACTTGGCAACTAGATGTGTTGACCGCTAAATCAGTTCTTTCGCGGTTCTTGTACTCCACACAAGTGTCGTTCGACTGTGTGACTTTAATAACAATGTCATCTGATGAGAAGGTAAGCTCGAAAAGTTGGTTGTGAATTATTTTGATAAAAATTGTGCAATTTCTGTAGTCCTGTTGTGAATTCTAAATATGAGGCTCAAAGTCAAAACAGTGAACGGGTTTAACCCATTAAAAACTCTTTATTTGGAAAATTTTGTTCCCCGAAACGTCATCAACTCATTTTATTGTGTTTTTTATGCTATGTGAATCGAATTAGCACTCCAGCGGATGTGTCTTGCATGCCAAACAACAGCTGACTAGGAATTCCCGTCATAATTGGACTGACTTTTTGTAAAATAAAGCTGCTTATTATTGATGTGATCTGAAGTGCAGTCCTCTTTTTGTAATAAATTATCGTAAATGAGCCCAACCGGATTGCGAATATATATGTATATATATAGAAAATGTGAATACGAATTCACGTCTGCCCAGCTTGTTCTTTATGCAAATATAAATAAATTCGGTTCACTTTGCAACTAATTTGAGCGCCTGCAACAGATACTTATGGCGGAGATTGCATTAAATTAGTATTCAAGTACGACTTGATTTTGATTTGTTAGACTAGTGTGTGAATTTTCGTGTCTTTCTAAATATGTGCGCAAGTCTCGGTGCCGAAGGTCACAAAAATTAAGACAATTCTTAGCAAAAATAATTTGCAAATACTGCTGTTATCAAAATTACATGTGTCTTGGGATTGCGGGGCGTATGCGCAATATCCAGCTATTCAAACGTGCTCATAGTTCTCGTCAAATTACTAAAGTTTCGTTGAGTGTCGTTGAGTTTGTTTCGGCTAAGTTGAGTTTGCGATGTTGCCAATAGATGGCGCTGTTTGTTTTGCCGCACTAAAGTATGCAATGGTTTTTAGTTTGCAGTGTAACGGATATTGAAATGGAGAGGTTTCTGTTATTAATATATTTACAATATAAATTATATGGTAATATCAACATATCAACAAGGAATTAAATGAAAGTAAATTAAAGGAAAGGGAAAACTCATCTGTTAGGGAAGAGGCTGACACTGGTCAATGTTGTCGGAGAAACATTTAAATAACATATATTTCAACACGTATCAATTTATATTAAAATATGCTGATATATTTTTAAACATTTTAAATATTCTTAATGCTTATTCCAAATGCAACGCATAAGTTCAATGTCGCCTTTAACTAATCCACCTTCACAATCATTAGTTCTCAATTAAGCCTAAAGTCGGTCAAGTTGAAGCAATGTCGTCATATTCAATTGGTTTCTAGTTAGCAAAAGAAATAAATTAAAAAAAAAAAAAAACAGTTTTAAAAATTTTCCACTTGCAAAATTTGAGCTTCTTTGCACTGGTTGTGTTAGACGAGATCGGTATCGATTCGATATATGCAGCACAGTTCCGACCCGTCCAGACTGCTGCCACGTTTCAAATATCTCATGAATAAATGCGCCGCAAACCGAATAAACATAAATTGATTTAAATTTGCAATCATTCCAGATCTATATATATATATATATATATATATATATATATATATATATATATATATATATATATATATATATAATATATGTATGTATACGCACGCGCTACATAAATATATGCTATATGTATATTGAACCTGCTGCACACACACACTATTTCATGTTATATTCATGCTTGGGGTGTCCGAGAGGCCCTTGAGTGTTCGATTCATATTTTTGGCCAATCAATTGCCTGTCAAGTCATTATTGGCTTGGGGTAAACGTCATACACTTCAATTGGTGGCTAATTAAGCAACACGATAGATGAATAAGTCATCTGCTCAGCACAAAGTACATTTTGTGTGTGAATTTGAGGAAAGAATATTGCAACTTCGTTATGCGCAGTTGGAAATCAATTGAGAATTCGTTAGAATGTGCCCTTAGAATGCCTGACGCGTGGGTGTGCGACGCAGTTATATTATTATATATATATTATTTATTTATTTTCCATATATTTTTATCTATTAATTTTTTTTTGGTTCTTTGTTATCTGGTGGCATCGCTAATTAATTAGCGCATTATTTGCCATGCATATCGAAGCTTGCGTGTATTTTTTGAATTTTTTTTTGTGGTCTTATCTATGGTGTCTGCCCATTAGTTATACCCTGTAGCAAAGAAGGGCTTCTTCGGCCGACTGTAATCGCTGCGATTCATATAATAAGTAGTGTATTTAGCTGCCTCTATTATTAAATTATTTTTCCATAATTATTAGACAAACGCCAGACAACGGAGAAACTATATCATATAGTATCTCTAAAGGCGCGGCAGTCAACGCTCTCTGGGAATCTTGGCGATTTGTGACGCATTTGCCATATAAGTCCCAATGCAACGGAACTGATTTTCAATTAATTTGGTGGCAATAATATAGAATCTCTATACTCAGCTAATAGCATACTATGAGCAAGGTCTAGCAAGTTTCCTTTCGCTGGAAAATTTTGCACTTTTGCATTATCAAAAGCGGAACCAGGCATTAAATGCACTCTCAATATCGATACGCGTTGCACTCTCGCTCTCTTACTCCGATTCTCTCTCTCTCTATTGTTAGCTGTCTCACTCTCTCTCTTTCTCTGTCTCTCTTTGGGAGTAGCTCTCTTTCTGCTTCTGTTTTGGCCGTTGCCCGTGAAATCGTCAAATCGGGGGTTTTACTCGCTCGGTTTTGTGCGAAGGTTGGCATTCTTGTTCGGTTTGTCAAACCGTGCGGTTGTCAGAACTTTTAAAAATTTCTCTCTAATTGATTTGAATGTTTTCTTCGACTTGAAGAAAACGCCAATAATAGCAAAAGCATATTTTTCAAAGCCCGAGGCGGTTATTGCATTAGTAATATTGCATTTTCTATTTGAAAAATTAATTTAAAAAAATATAAATAAATCAAAAATTACTTAATCCAGTTTGAATTGTTTTACACTAAAAAATTCCCTATTAAATTTTATTTATTATTGAAACAAGTGTTTGGAAATTTCTGGAAAAACGTGCCGCAAATCGACGCGTTTACCGAGAGTATACGATATACATTTCGTAAACGGCACGCGCTTCAGTTGCCACTGCCGACAGGATAACACACCCACAAGGATATACGCTTTGCTAGCGTGAAAATGAGTTTTCACAAAAGCGATTCACGCACGCCGTTAGCGCCGGCAGAATATACCGTAAGTAGAAACTCACGAACGTGAAATTCCCCATCCCCTTCGAACCGAGTATCCTAATTCGGCATTTTCTTTATCTACATCGATTTGACGAGGACTAACAGTTAGTAAGAGACTGTAATTAAATGTGTTTAGGCCAATTCGTAGCGAATTACCATAACTGTGATATCATATGATTTCCTGCAATCTATTTGAATCAGCTATCAGCATATCGAATGATATCTATGAATCAGTCATCGATTCCTCTGTTACCATATTCAATTCATGTGATAGGAATCGCTTCATCAACTGTCATTATCTACTAAAACACTGTATAGATATTGTTGAAGTTGTCCAGTAAACCCCAACACACATTAGATTCACTTTTCGATTGATTGATCGAACAACTATGCAAATCACATTTCTCATCATTTCCATTTTGTTTGAATTGATAACAAATTAAATCAGACTGCAGAAAACTGAAGCCTAATTTTCGGGGATGTTTTTGTTTGACTTCTTTTTCATGTTGTCGTCGGCACTATTTCCACCCTCAATGCTCCTAGAGCAACCACAACAACAACAACTATGCCTATTCCCATTGTTGCCTAATGTTTTGTTGTCTCCGTTTACATATATTCATTTGCACAGTGGAAATTTCCACTGGTTTTGCTCGATTCGAACTCGAGTCTTTGCATTTGTAGGTTTGCCTGAATTGGGATTCGAGTTCGTATCGAGTTTGTTTCCTAGGGTACACGACTCGATGTAGGGCATACAATGAGTCGACCAAATCGGGCCCATAATGTGCCTCAGTTAGCGCCAACTGCGTCAGCGTTTTTTAGGGATTCCACTGTTTTCAATTTGTTGCCAAAATATGCTTACAAATTATAGAATGTATTAAGTAATTTTATGTAAATCTCTACTTGTCGAACACTCCGAGGTTCAAGTCAGTTATGCGGGATTGCTGCGCAAGCGCCTTTATTGCATTCTTCTCGTTTTTGATGACACAATAAAACATTCGATCAGATTTGGAAATTTTCCACTCTTGAAGCGTGCCCAGACTCAGAGCAATTATAGAGGGTCCAAGTCTCCCTCTCTCTTTCTCTCAAGTTCTGTTTCTTTCTCTTGGTTTGAAATTCAACTCTGGAGGCACACGTCATTTTCAGATCGAATTGTGGCATCGATTGAAAACGTATATAATGTCGTATAATAGCTTTAAGTGAGGATCCAGGCACATGATATCTTATCTATGCAGTGCAGAATAGAATCCATGATGTGGATGACAACGGGCATATACATACATATGTATATATCATATGCCATATATCTAGTCGGGCATCGTATAGACTAATTGCTGACAAAATGATTTTATTTGATTTTTTTCTACGTTAGAATTCAGCGAAGTTCCCTCCACTGGAGGGGGGAGGCCACGTGATGCACAAATTCATACCAGTTGCTGTTGCCTATGCATTTTAGCCAGTTTTGTAAAAACTTTCCACTACAAAATTGTTGGCATTTGTTTGCTTTTCATTGTACATGTGTTTGTGTTTTGCGTTTTGTGTTTTGTTGTGGTATTGGGGATTTCATTTTCGATTTCAATTTTTCTCGTTGCTGCAGTTTCGGTCTAAACTGCTTATGTAAGTTCAATGGCATGCAGCCCAGAAAACTGTCGCTGCTAAATATAACTAATAATTACATCAAAAAAAAAGTATTAATAAAAAATAAATATAAATAATTGATGCCGATATTGTATTTAGAAATAAATACTCGTAGGAAACATTCCTGTACGTTTGTGCAAAAATTCAGGCTTAGTCATGTTCAATTGTTGAGGTGTCCAAAGAGAAGGAGATTTCGTCATCGAACGGAAACTCAAAATTTAAATTACTCATTATTCAACAAGCAATTTGTAATAACACGTTCCATGATTACGCTGAGATTTTGTAGTTTGCTAATAATTAAGAAATTCTTTGGGTTTCGATTCTTATCTTCTGGCTCCTAGAATTTGCTATCGTTATCGAAATGTAAACATCAGGAAATACCCGCTATAAAATACTTTTTATACACATCGGATATCAATTGATTGATGTGAGTTTTAGAAATTGATAACTCTGCTGTTCGTTCATATGCATGCTTTCATGTGTATTTCCATAATGATCGATAATTCAATATATGTTATGTATATTTTTAATGCAGCATGACTCCTTCTAATATGCGAAATAGAAGGAATTAAATAAATATTGCTCACTCCGAGTGCAAACTTGCTGTATGACTTATGTAAGTCAGAGCCCTTTTCTCATTGCACTTGACGTGTCTTTTTATCTATCAATGTAACTCTGTCTGTTATTATAACATCGCTATTAGTTGGTTCATCATTTTGCAAATATTGCAATAAGGTGGGGCAGAGAATAGAATAAAAGTCATCAACAACTGCGTTTTTATCTGGCAATTTTTTATTTTATTTTTATCATTATATCTGCATAGCTGCAGCTCCATCAATTTGCCACAGTTGAGAAATATATATATTATTGAACAACTTTTCAACTTCCCTAGTTCCCTCGCTCCTCATTTCGTCATACTTTGAACTTGAACTGCGCCAATGACACGTGTTGAGAGCGGCGACACTCTTGCCACCAACAGTTTGCTTCCAGGTTGCAATTCTCTCTGTTTAGTGTGTTTCAATTTTTGCACATGTTTCATATCGTGCTCAATATTAGTTTGCTCTCTGTTTTTGATATTGTGCTCTGCTTTTGCTATTTGGTTAGCTGTGTTGCCGCCATTAGAATGCGAGTACAAATTCCACTCCAAGTCCGTACACCCCTTACAGCTCCCTGGGGAAGTCTCGTAACAAAACGCAAACTCGGCTAGAATGAATTTTGTAATTATTATTACGCTGCTCGTGAAGTTTGTGACTTGAAAATTGTTGCACGCGACAATCCCCACGAAAAAAAAGAACGCAATTTGAGAGACGAGCTCACAATGACGTTTGTTTTCCGATTGCACAATTATTTATGCATGTATGTTAGTGCAAACAAGAACTATATTTAGTTATAGTTCAACTATTTTTAGCTGGAACTTGTAGACAGCAAAGGGTAGAAATATTGTTTGCTTTGAAAGATTTCTTTTGGGTAATTGCGCCGTAGTATTATTATTATTAATATTATTATTTTTGTTGTTGAGTATGGTCGACAGCGAATGCTAAGTGAGGCATGAGACTGTCAGGTTGCTTTTTGGCATATGATAAAACTGTTTAAGTTTATTGCCTCTTAAACCGAACGTCAATTGGGCGTGAGCAACCTTAACGACTGCATTTCTAGTAATAATTGCAATTCCCTTTCCCTTTGTCTGTCATAATTCATTATAAACGTCACATTTTCCTAAACATTTTGGAAAACATAAAAATTGTCAGCAAAAGCATCACATATATTATTTTCTTAAAATTTCACTAATTTGAAAATAACAGTTTCCTCCATTCCATGTAACGTATTTGATTTCGCCGCTTTGTTGGTTTGCGGCAAATTCGTTTAGGGTTTTTCTTGCGAATTCGCCGTGCAGCTGTTTCGAGTGCTTCGCCGCTATGGAGTGTGGCGCTTTTGTATATCTGTGTTTGCTTGATTTTATCATAGATGGCGCCACTAGCATGCCATATATCAAGTATACGCGATGTTGACGTTCACTGCCTGCCCCATTGCGATAAATAAATAAAATGTACAAATTTTTGGCAGTTTCTCCATAATTAAACAATAAACAAAATGTTTATGATTAAATTTGTAGATTTATGCTGCAATTTTCTAATCAAGTGATATGGCTGGGGCATATCACATGTGATATTTGGATAGCTGGGCAGTTGATTCAATTTGTGCTACCAAACGTAAAAAGCTAAGTGGGTTTTTTTTATAGTACGCGTATTATTGTTGCACTGAAATGTTTTTCGCAGATTTTTTGCGCAAATTTACAGCTTCCTCATTAATTTTATTTACGTCGCACTTACTGTATGGTAGCTCTATCATGTCGCTTACGGTGTCTCACTGATTTTGATCAATTTATATGTGGGAGCACTCGCTCAGATTGTGCTTTTTTTTAATAGTTTCGCTAGCGTCTCACTGACTTCGTCTCTGTCTGCCCCATTGCGAGCATCGTGGGGCACGTGTGAGCGTATAGGAAACAATGGCATGATGATGACGACACCGAGATTGAGAATTTAGACGGCTGCTGCACCCCAATCTACACCTATAGAAGCCGAAAAAAACTTAACTAAATTAAGTCCCGTCAGAAAATAGTTTACTCTGCAGTCCGCCAAAGGCAGGTCCGAGCGATTGGACGTGTGTCCACTATGATATCTCTGGCTGTTTGAAAAGAGATCATCGACAGCTCTCTGAGTCTGACGACAGTCCGCTGAACACTGTAATTGTAATTGTGACTGTCAGTGTAGCTGTACTTGTGCCTGTGGCTGTCGGTTTTCATTTTAGCCACAAATGTGCATATAAGCGGACGACATTGGCCGTGAACGCGAATAGAATTTTGTGTGCATTGTATTTTGTGCTCGTATATACATACGTATACATATCTCTGGAGCCGAACGCGAAAACGTTTCGCATGTCGTTCAAACATACGATTTTCGTAATCATCTCAAACTCAAACTCCAATTCAATCTCAACGAAAGCAAGTGTAGCCAAAAGACGTCAAGCTGAACGCCACCGCCGGAAAGCCGCCACTGCCACCGCGCCATCCGCCCAAGGATCAGGAGCTGACCAGCTTTGGTCCTAGAACACGCGAGACGCGTCTCTCCAGTGTTGCACTCAGTCGGCACAGATTGAAAATGTCACTCAAACAGGGCGGACCACCGCCGGCACCGTCAAGTGGTGCTGCTGTAATGACCACATCGTTAAGTGCGACTGGTTTGGATCAGCAGGTGCGACTCAAAAGATTGTCCCATTTACACAGAGTGGATTTTAAGATCTCAGCATCCATGTGTATGCGTATGTCAATGTGTGTAGGTGTGTCCGTATGTAGGTGTGTAGGTGTGTCTGTGAACGCATCGTTCTTCTTCCGCATAACAGTTTGACTATTGAACTTGAATATTGCGCATACGACGTGTGTTGCCAAAAAGTTCGCTATACGTTGCAACGACGAGCATGTTTGTTTAGCTAGAAATGAAAATTGATTTATTTGAGATATTCAAATGTCACATCGCACTAGAAGCTATTCAATAACAGCAACAACATCACATTTGACTTTGCCCACAAGAATTGTCAAGGTCAAATCCAGCCACAAGTAACCCACTGGCCATAAACTACATTTATCTTGCTCGCAAACTACGTAAATCATTCTTGGCATAGGTGCAGGCTCTCGATAATCGATTATCGTTCGTCTCACAGCAGAAACGAACTTTACATAAGAGCAAAATGCACTCTCTTCTACACATTGATTCACTCACAGTACACCGCAGGTCGTCCATATACGATTTCTCAAAAGTGATGTGCAATCTCTTTTACAGAAAATACCGACGGTTGTGACGGTCTACGACAGCGAGAAGAAAAACGGCAGCAGGAACAATGCGAGCATCGGCCAACCAAAGTGAGTATTGCACATTCATTTCAGTGCTCGATGCCGTTGCCCACACAGCTATATCGCGCATAAGAGTCCCGAGTACTTTTCTATATCCGATCTGCCTCGATTCAATTCGATTTGAATCGATTTGACTTTGATTTCGAGTGTAATAGTGGTCGTTGTGCACTTGCGAATCGTGGCAAAATGTATAAGAATATGGACAATAACTCATCAACTACAATGTTTGAAATGTATTCCTCGGATAGATTTATACGCTCCGACATGGCCGATGTGCCCGTCCAGCAGGCAGCTGGTTCCACACTCCCCCTAGTGCTGACACGCAAAAAAGGAGGCGATGATGGCGAGGATGGCACCTATAATCCCTTCGAGCATCGCAAGGTCGAGCATCCCACATCGTAAGTATCTATATCCTTCACCCATATCGATTAGTGGATCACTGCGTATACTCGATATTCGGCTTATATAAACAGCTGATGCTTGCGCAAACAGCATTTAGATAAACCCAATGACTAACTATGATATTGAATTAACGTCATTGAACTTTTGCCTAGACTTTGATTTCTCTATTCACACTTTTCGCTAAAAGGAAAAAATGTGATCGGAAATGCAAATGGCACATTTTTATTGACATTGTCCTTGGACTTTAGCTGAAAAGCTTCCACACTAAAAATAAAGTAAATTTTGCAAATTGAAATAAAAATAAAACCACAATAAAAATGAGAATGAGAACGTACTGAAAAAAAACACACACATAAAAATAAAAACCAAAACAAATGTCGAAATTTAGTTACACGATTCGTTTGCAACTGAAAATGTGCAAAATACATATATATTTACATATGTATGTATGTATTTGTGTGGTGTGTGTATGTGGGGTATTGAGAGAGAAGGGTGGCGCCATTGTGTACACTGTCCAACAAAGTAGAGGATCTGTTTATGGGACAACAATTATCGAATTAATTGATTTGATTCACGTTTTATAAAATTAATTCACATGCGATTGCGAAACAATGAATTGCTGGATTTCAATCTTGAGGTTGAGGTTAGCTTTAATCGCACCTAATTACCTATATATAGTATATATGGTATATATATATATATTTATTTTCAAATAATATTATGTGATATTTTCTCTATTATACTCATTTGACCGATGATGCAGCTCGCAGCCGAATGACGGCAGAAGTCTCTTAATTTTTTTTTTTTTTAGTTTTATCTTCGTAAATATTTTGATGCATTTGCTTTATATTTTTTTTGGCAGCCGGACGGGATATGCATATTATATAGATATTATATGATAAGTATACGTATAACTGAAATATATTGAAATGTCAGCGTCTGTCCACAGCTTGTCAATTAATTCCATATATGTATGGATGTGTCTCTTTTGCGACTTTCAGTGATCTGGAAACATTTGTGCATCTGCTGAAAGGATCCCTGGGCTCTGGTATTCTGGCCATGCCCATGGCCTTCTCCAATGCCGGTCTCTGGTTCGGCCTGGTGGCCACCTTTGCCGTTGGCACTCTCTGCACCTACTGTGTCCACATTCTGGTGAAGTGTGCCCATATACTGTGTCGTCGTCGCAAGATACCCATGATGGGATTCGCGGATGTCGCCGAACAGGCCTTCCTGGATGGTCCACCTGCTCTGAATCGTTACTCCCGCTTCATAAGGTTCATGGTGAACACGTTTCTGGTGATTGATCTGCTTGGCTGCTGTTGCATCTATCTGGTGTTTGTGGCAACTAATGTGCATCAGGTGGTCAGCCAATACACGGATGTGGGCATTACCATTCGCATGTGGATTGTGATTGTGTCCGCGCCGCTGGTCTTCATGTGCCTGGTGCGGAATCTCAAGTTTCTGACGCCCTTCTCCATGATTGCCAACATACTGATGTTTGTCGGCATCGTCATCACCTTCATCTATATGTTCTCGGATCTGCCAGCACCTGCTGAGCGTGTGGGCATTGTTGCACCCACTCAGTGGCCTCTGTTCTTCGGCACCGTCATCTTTGCTCTGGAGGGCATTGGTGTAGTCATGTCCCTGGAGAATGACATGAAGAACCCGACCCATTTCATTGGTTGCCCATCGGTGTTGAACTTCGGCATGGGCCTGGTCATTGGACTCTACACACTGGTGGGATTCTTTGGCTATCTGAAATACGGTCCCGAGACAGAGGCCAGTATTACGCTGAATTTGCCATTGGAAGACAAGTGAGTTGGCCAACTTCTCTTTCAAGGTGTAACCTTATAATATACGGTTTCTTACAGATTGGCCCAGTCAGTCAAATTGATGATTGCCATTGCAATTTTCTTCACCTTTACGCTGCAGTTCTATGTGCCCGTCAGCATCCTGTGGAAGGGCATGGAGAGCAAGATTTCCGCAGCGCGTCAGAACATCAGCGAGTACGGACTACGTGTGGCACTTGTGGTAAGTATCCTCAAAGTCGGCTCAGAGGATAAGTAATATATGATATATTCGTTTAACAGGTGCTCTGCTGTGGAATTGCTGTTGCACTGCCTAATTTGGGACCTTTCATTTCACTGATTGGCGCCGTCTGCCTCAGTACTCTGGGCATGATTGTCCCAGCGGTGATTGAATTAGCTGTGTATAACGAGGATCCTGGATACGGACGTTTCAAATGGCGGTTGTGGAAGAATATCGGTCTGATATGCTTCGGCATTGTGGGCTTCATAACGGGCACATATGTGAGCATAACCGAGTTCCAGGCTGAGTTCCAGGGCGGACACTGATGAACTGATCCGAACGAAATTAGTCGAGATCAGAGCAGGATAGTGCCGCATATTAAGCTAATTTAAATTAAATTAGTTTTAATGCAACTCTTCTAAGCACAGGGATATCTAAGTTAAGTTTTTAACTAATTTTAGGGTTTACCAAAGTTTAATAAGATTCTCCCTCTGCTTTCTACTTCCAAAAATGTTTATTACACTAAAAGAATACCCGCATTATTAACCAGACAGCAAATCAATTGTCAATTCATTGATGAAAGGCGCAGGCAGCTTCCAGTTATCCTTATATCCCAATATCATATCAATAACATTACATTATAACTTTACATGTATACCTTTTACCATTATCCAAGCGAAGTATTTGATTAGTCGATGCCGCATTGCAAATAACAGTATATTTGCAACTGTGGCATTCAAATTTATTTAGAGAATTCTTCTAGAAGTGATTTCGTAAACGTAGTGATCTTTTGACAAACAAAAATATAGTTATAGTAGTTGTAATTAGTTCCTAGTTGAACTAAATTAGTTGCACATTAATAAATCAAATTCAACAAATACACACACAAACACAAACACACACTCACATCCACACTTACATCAAGCTAAAAATACAAGCTCACAGATGAAAACAGTGTACAAGATATGCACAATCAATTTTAATTATGTTATTATATTTTATATTGTTTTATCTACTTTTGATTTTCCTATTTTATCCCCTATTTAATAATCATGACATATTTAATTTAATGAAATGAGACAATTGCAGTAATTGCAAATAAAATTTAATGAAAAAATAAACAAACTATACCAAATCTTCAAGTTGTTTTATGATTCAGGAAATTCAATTTTTTTATAGGTCCTCCCTGAAATTCAAACTGCCAAAACTCCATCAGAAGTCTCTCGATTTTCAAATTTTATTTTACCAAAACTAGTGTTTTGAAATTCCGTACCGAATGTTAATCTAAT
>JAECWN010000393.1:335000-350000 GCA_018150725.1 Drosophila quadrilineata | reverse complement strand
TACTACCGCTTTAGTATAAAGCAGACCTTTTTCGAAAGCATCTTCTTTCTTATACGGCTTACCTGCCCAATCGCAAAGCTTACCAGCTCGTACTTACCTGTACCCTCCCCGTATCTCACGTGGTCCACACCTCGATGGCGCTTGTGAGTTTCTGCATAATGCCAAATGGCTTATGTGTCCAATTAATCCATGCTCAGCACAGGCTCGCATGTTTACTTGAAAAAAAAAAAAAAAAAAAAAAAAAATAAAACCAATATAAAAATACACAAAAAATACAACATACCAAATACAATAAACAATACAATACATTAATGCTTCTTTATATACTACCACTTTAGTATGAAGCAGACCAATTAAATACAAAACGCCCAATATATACTACCACTTTAGTATAAAGCAGACCTTTTTTCGAAAGCATCTTCTTCTTATACGGCTTACCTGCCCAATCGCAAAGCTTACCAGCTCTCGTACTTACCTGTACCCTCCCCGTATCTCACGTGGTCCACACCTCGATGGCGCTTGTGAGTTTCTGCATAATGCCAAATGGCTTATGTGTCCAATTACATCCATGCTCAGCACAGGCTCGCATGTTTACTTGAAAAAAAAAAAAAAAAAAAAAACAAATAGATATCAATAAGACCAATTAACAATAAGATCAAGTACCAATAAAACCAATATATCAATAATACCAGTTATCAATAATGCCAAATACAACATACCAAATACCAAATACAATACAATACATTAATGCTTCTTTATATACTACCACTTTAGTATGAAGCAGACCAATTACAATACAAAAACGCCCAATATATTAATGCTTGTTTATATACTACCGCTTTAGTATAAAGCAGACCTTTTTTCGAAAGCATCTTCTTTTCTTATACGGCTTACCTGCCCAATCGCAAAGCTTACCAGCTCCGTACTTACCTGTACCCTCCCCGTATCTCACGTGGTCCACACCTCGATGGCGCTTGTGAGTTTCTGCATAATGCCAAATGGCTTATGTGTCCACTACATTCATGCTCAGCACAGGCTCGCATGTTTACTTGAAAAAAAAAAAAAAAAAAAAAAAATAAACATATTTAATAAAAATAAAAAAAAATAAAAAAATAAATAAAAATAATTAGATAAATAAGACCAATTAACAATAATACCAAATATCAATAATGCCAAATACAACATACCAAATACAAATAATACATTAATGCTTTTTATATACTATTTAGATAAAGCAGACCTTTTTTCGAAAGCATCTTTTTTCTTATACGGCTTACCTGCCCAATCGCAAAGCTTACCAGCTCTCGTACTTACCTGTACCCTCCCCGTATCTCACGTGGTCCACACCTCGATGGCGCTTGTGAGTTTCTGCATAATGCCAAATGGCTTATGTGTCCAATTACATTCATGCTCAGCACAGGCTCGCATGTTTACTTGAAAAAAAAAAAAAAAAAAAAAAAAAAAAAAAATAAAATAAAATAAAAAATAAATTTCAGAAATAAACCAATTAACAACAAAAAATACCAGTTATCAATATACCAAATACAATTTCCAGATATCATTAAGACCAATTAACAACAAGATCAAGTACCAATAAGACCAATTTATCAATAATACCAGATATCAATATACCAAATACAATATACCAAATACAATTTCCAGATATCAATAAGACCAATTAACAATAAGATCAAGTACCAATAAAACCAATATATCAATAATACTAGTTATCAATAATGCCAAATACAACATACCAAATACCAAATACAATACAATACATTAATGCTTCTTTATATACTACCACTTTAGTATGAAGCAAACCAATTAATAAAAAACGCCCAATATATTAATGCTTGTTTATATACTACCGCTTTAGTATAAAGCAGACCTTTTTCGAAAGCATCTTCTTTCTTATACGGCTTACCTGCCCAATCACAAAGCTTACCAGCTCTCGTACTTACCTGTACCCTCCCCGTATCTCACGTGGTCCACACCTCGATGGCGCTTGTGAGTTTCTGCATAATGCCAAATGGCTTATGTGTCCAATTACATTCATGCTCAGCACAGGCTCGCAAATATAAAATAATGCCAAATACAACATACCAAATACCAAATACAATACAATACATTAATGCTTCTTTATATACTACCACTTTAGTATGAAGCAGACCAATTACAATACAAAACGCCCAATATATTAATGCTTGTTTATATACTACCGCTTTAGTATAAAGCAGACCTTTTTTCGAAAGCATCTTCTTTCTTATACGGCTTACCTGCCCAATCACAAAGCTTACCAGCTCTCGTACTTACCTGTACCCTCCCGTATCTCACGTGGTCCACACCTCGATGGCGCTTGTGAGTTTCTGCATAATGCCAAATGGCTTATGTGTCCAATTACATTCATGCTCAGCACAGGCTCGCATGTTTACTTGAAAAAAAAAAAAAAAAAAAAAAAAAAAAAATAACAAATACAATATACCAAATACAATTCCAGATATCAATAAGACCAATTAACAATAAGATCAAGTACCAATAAAACCAATATATCAATAATACTAGTTATCAATAATGCCAAATACAACATACCAAATACAAATACAATACATGCTTCTTTATATACTACCACTTTAGTATGAAGCAGACCAATTACAATACAAAACGCCCAATATATTAATGCTTGTTTATATACTACCGCTTTAGTATAAAGCAGACCTTTTTTCGAAAGCATCTTCTTTCTTATACGGCTTACCTGCCCAATCGCAAAGCTTACCAGCTCGTACTTACCTGTACCCTCCCCGTATCTCACGTGGTCCACACCTCGATGGCGCTTGTGAGTTTCTGCATAATGCCAAATGGCTTATGTGTCCAATTACATTCATGCTCAGCACAGGCTCGCATGTTTAATTAAAAAAAAAAAAAAAAAAAAAATAAAAAAAAAACAATAAGACCATTTATCAATAAAACAAATACAATATACCAAATACAATCTCAGATATCAATAAGACCAATTAACAATAAGATCAAGTACCAATAAAACCAATTATAATACCAATTATCAATAACCAATTATCAATAATGCCAAATACAACATACCAAATACCAAACACAATACAATACATTATTTATGTTCTTTATATACTACCACTTTAGTATGAAACAGACCAATTAGAATACAAAACGCCCAATATATTAACTACCGCTTTAGTATAAAGCAGACCTTTTTCGAAAGCATCTTCTTTCTTATACGGCTTACCTGCCCAATCGCAAAGCTTACCAGCTCTCGTACTTACCTGTACCCTCCCCGTATCTCACGTGGTCCACACCTCGATGGCGCTTGTGAGTTTCTGCATAATGCCAAATGGCTTATGTGTCCAATTACATTCATGCTCAGCACAGGCTCGCATGTTTACTTGAAAAAAAAAAAAAAAAAAAAAGTAATCCACACCCATGGCGCTTGTGAGTTTCTGCATAATCAAATGGCTTATGTGTCCAATTCATGCTCAGCACAGGCTCGATGTTTACTTGAAAAAAAAAAAAAAAAAAAAGAATTTATCAATAATGCCAAATACAACATACCAAATACAATACAATACATTAATGCTTCTTTATATACTACCACTTTAGTATGAAGCAGACCAATTACAATACAAAACGCCCAATATATTAATGCTTGTTTATATACTACCGCTTTAGTATAAAGCAGACCTTTTTTCGAAAGCATCTTCTTTCTTATACGGCTTACCTGCCCAATCGCAAAGCTTACCAGCTCTCGTACTTACCTGTACCCTCCCCGTATCTCACGTGGTCCACACCTCGATGGCGCTTGTGAGTTTCTGCATAATGCCAAATGGCTTATGTGTCCAATTACATTCATGCTCAGCACAGGCTCGCATGTTTACTTGAAAAAAAAAAAAAAAAAAAAAAAAAAAAAAAAAAAAAAAAAAAAAAATATACCAAATACAATTTCCAGATATCAATAAGACCAATTAACAATAAGATCAAGTACCAATAAAACCAATATATCAATAATACTAGTTATCAATAATGCCAAATACAACATACCAAATACCAAATACAATACAATACATTAATGCTTCTTTATATACTACCACTTTAGTATGAAGCAGACCAATTACAATACAAAACGCCCAATATATTAATGCTTGTTTATATACTACCGCTTTAGTATAAAGCAGACCTCTTTTCGAAAGCATCTTCTTTCTTATACGGCTTACCTGCCCAATCACAAAGCTTACCAGCTCTCGTACTTACCTGTACCCTCCCCGTATCTCACGTGGTCCACACCTCGATGGCGCTTGTGAGTTTCTGCATAATGCCAAATGGCTTATGTGTCCAATTACATTCATGCTCAGCACAGGCTCGCATGTTTACTTGAAAAAAAAAAAAAAAAAGAAAACAATTTATCAATAATACCAGTTATCAATATACCAAATACAATATACCAAATACAATCTCCAGATATCAATAAGACCAATTAACAATAAGATCAAGTACCAATAAAACAATTACAATAATACCAATTATCAATAATACCAATTATCAATAATGCCAAATACAACATACCAAATACCAAACACAATACAATACATTAATGCTTCTTTATATACTACCACTTCAATATGAAACAGACCAATTAGAATACAAAACGCCCAATATATACTACCGCTTTAGTATAAAGCAGACCTTTTTCGAAAGCATTTTCTTTCTTATACGGCTTACCTGCCCAATCGCAAAGCTTACCAGCTCTCGTACTACCTGTACCCTCCCCGTATCTCACGTGGTCCACACCTCGATGGCGCTTGTGAGTTTCTGCATAATGCCAAATGGCTTATGTGTCCAATTACATTCATGCTCAGCACAGGCTCGCATGTTTACTTGAAAAAAAAAAAAAAAAAAAAAAAATATATTAATGCTTGTTTATATACTACCGCTTTAGTATAAAGCAGACCTTTTTTCGAAAGCATCTTCTTTCTTATACGGCTTACCTGCCCAATCGCAAAGCTTACCAGCTCTCGTACTTACCTGTACCCTCCCCGTATCTCACGTGGTCCACACCTCGATGGCGCTTGTGAGTTTCTGCATAATGCCAAATGGCTTATGTGTCCAATTACATTCATGCTCAGCACAGGCTCGCATGTTTACTTGAAAAAAAAAAAAAAAAAAAAAAAAAAAAAAAAAAGGCTTATGTGTCCAATTACATTCATGCTCAGCACAGGCTCCATGTTACTTGAAAAAAAAAAAAAAAAAAAAAAGTACCAATAAGACCAATTTATCAATAATACCAGATATCAATATACCAAATACAATATACCAAATACAATTTCCAGATATCAATAAGACCAATTAACAATAAGATCAAGTACCAATAAAACCAATATATCAATAATACTAGTTATCAATAATGCCAAATACAACATACCAAATACCAAATACAATACAATACATTAATGCTTCTTTATATACTACCACTTTAGTATGAAGCAGACCAATTACAATACAAAACGCCCAATATATTAATGCTTGTTTATATACTACCGCTTTAGTATAAAGCAGACCTCTTTCGAAAGCATCTTCTTTCTTATATGGCTATACCTGCCCAATCACAAAGCTTACCAGCTCTCGTACTTACCTGTACCCTCCCCGTATCTCACGTGGTCCACACCTCGATGGCGCTTGTGAGTTTCTGCATAATGCCAAATGGCTTATGTGTCCAATTACATTCATGCTCAGCACAGGCTCGCATGTTTACTGAAAAAAAAAAAAAAAAAAAAAAAAAAAAAAAAATATCAATAAACCAATTAACAACAAGATCAAGTACCAATAAGACCAATTTATCAATAATACCAGTTATCAATATACCAAATAATATACCAACATAACATACCAAATACAAATCCAGATATCAATACAAAATAACAATAAGATCAAGTACCAATAAACCACCTTATAATATGCCAATTACCAACATAATCCAAATACAATACAATACTAATAATACATTAATGCTTTATTATACCACAAAAATGAAGCAGACCAATTAGAATACAAAACGCCCAATATTATACTACCGCTTTAGTATAAAGCAGACCTTTTTTCGAAAGCATCTTCTTTTCTTATACGGCTTACCTGCCCAATCGCAAAGCTTACCAGCTCTCGTACTTACCTGTACCCTCCCCGTATCTCACGTGGTCCACACCTCGATGGCGCTTGTGAGTTTCTGCATAATGCCAAATGGCTTATGTGTCCAATTACATTCATGCTCAGCACAGGCTCGCATGTTTACTTGAAAAAAAAAAAAAAAAAAAAAATAACCATGTACCCAAAAATCTCACGTGGTCCACACCTCGATGGCGCTTGTAGTTTCTGCATAATGCCAAATGGCTTATGTGTCCAATTCATCCATGCTCAGCACAGGCTCGCATGTTTACTTGAAAAAAAAAAAAAAAAAAAAAAAACCAGATATCAATAAGACCAATTAACAATAAGATCAAGTACCAATAAAACCAATATATCAATAATACTAGTTATCAATAATGCCAAATACAACATACCAAATACCAAATACAATACAATACATTAATGCTTCTTTATATACTACCACTTTAGTATGAAGCAGACCAATTAACAATACAAAACGCCCAATATATTAATGCTTGTTTATATACTACCGCTTTAGTATAAAGCAGACCTTTTTCGAAAGCATCTTCTTTCTTATACGGCTTACCTGCCCAATCACAAAGCTTACCAGCTCTCGTACTTACCTGTACCCTCCCCGTATCTCACGTGGTCCACACCTCGATGGCGCTTGTGAGTTTCTGCATAATGCCAAATGGCTTATGTGTCCAATTACATTCATGCTCAGCACAGGCTCGCATGTTTACTTGAAAAAAAAAAAAAAAAATAATAAATAAACCAATTTATCAATAATATCAGATATCAATATACCAAATACAATATACCAAATACAATTTCCAGATATCAATAAGACCAATTAACAATAAGATCAAGTACCAATAAAACCAATTTATCAATAATACTAGTTATCAATAATGCCAAATACAACATACCAAATACAATACAATACATTAATGCTTCTTTATATACTACCACTTTAGTATGAAGCAGACCAATTACAATACAAAACGCCCAATATATTAATGCTTGTTTATATACTACCGCTTTAGTATAAAGCAGACCTTTTTCGAAAGCATTTTTCTTTCTTATACGGCTTACCTGCCCAATCGCAAAGCTTACCAGCTCTCGTACTTACCTGTACCCTCCCCGTATCTCACGTGGTCCACACCTCGATGGCGCTTGTGAGTTTCTGCATAATGCCAAATGGCTTATGTGTCCAATTACATTCATGCTCAGCACAGGCTCGCATGTTTACTTGAAAAAAAAAAAAAAAAAAAAAAAAAAAAAACCCCCCGTATCTCACGTGGTCCACACCTCGATGGCGCTTGTGAGTTTCTGCATAATGCCAAATGGCTTATGTGTCCAATTACATTCATGCTCAGCACAGGCTCGCATGTTTACTTGAAAAAAAAAAAAAAAAAAAAAAAAATCAATAATACCAGATATCAATATACCAAATACAATATACCAAATACAATTTCCAGATATCAATAAGACCAATTAACAATAAGATCAAGTACCAATAAAACCAATATATCAATAATACTAGTTATCAATAATGCCAAATACAACATACCAAATACCAAATACAATACATTAATGCTTCTTTATATACTACCACTTTAGTATGAAGCTGACCAATTACAATACAAAACGCCCAATATATTAATGCTTGTTTATATACTACCGCTTTAGTATAAAGCAGACCTCTTTTCGAAAGCATCTTCTTTCTTATACGGCTTACCTGCCCAATCACAAAGCTTACCAGCTCTCGTACTTACCTGTACCCTCCCCGTATCTCACGTGGTCCACACCTCGATGGCGCTTGTGAGTTTCTGCATAATGCCAAATGGCTTATGTGTCCAATTACATTCATGCTCAGCACAGGCTCGCATGTTTACTTGAAAAAAAAAAAAAAAAAAAAAATGCCAAATGGCTTATGTGTCCAATTACATTCATGCTCAGCACAGGCTCGCATGTTTACTTGAAAAAAAAAAAAAATCATGCTCAGCACAGGCTCGCATGTTTACTTGAAAAAAAAAAAAAAAAAAAAAAAAAAAATACCAATAAGACCAATTTATCAATAATACCAGTTATCAATATACCAAATACAATATACCAAATACAATATACCAAATACAATCTCCAGATATCAATAAGACCAATTAACAATAAGATCAAGTACCAATAAAACCAATATATCAATAATACCAATTATCAATAATACCAATTATCAATAATGCCAAATACAACATACCAAATACCAAACACAATACAATACATTAATGCTTCTTTATATACTACCACTTCAGTATGAAACAGACCAATTAGAATACAAAACGCCCAATATATCTACCGCTTTAGTATAAAGCAGACCTTTTTCGAAAGCATTTTTTTCTTATACGGCTTACCTGCCCAATCGCAAAGCTTACCAGCTCTCGTACTTACCTGTACCCTCCCCGTATCTCACGTGGTCCACACCTCGATGGCGCTTGTGAGTTTCTGCATAATGCCAAATGGCTTATGTGTCCAATTACATTCATGCTCAGCACAGGCTCGCATGTTTACTTGAAAAAAAAAAAAAAAAAAAAAAAAAAAAGAAGCAGACCAATTACAATACAAAACGCCCAATATATTAATGCTTGTTTATATACTACCGCTTTAGTATAAAGCAGACCTTTTTTCGAAAGCATTTTCTTTCTTATACGGCTTACCTGCCCAATCACAAAGCTTACCAGCTCTCGTACTTACCTGTACCCTCCCCGTATCTCACGTGGTCCACACCTCGATGGCGCTTGTGAGTTTCTGCATAATGCCAAATGGCTTATGTGTCCAATTACATTCATGCTCAGCACAGGCTCGCATGTTTACTTGAAAAAAAAAAAAAAAAAAAAAAAAACCAGATATCAATAAGACCAATTAACGATAAGATCAAGTACCAATAAAACCAATATATCAATAATACCAGTTATCAATAATGCCAAATTCAACATACCAAATACAATACAATACAATACATTAATGCTTCTTTATATACTACCACTTTAGTATGAAGCAGACCAATTAGAATAAAAAACGCCCAATATATTTACTACCGCTTTAGTATAAAGCAGACCTTTTTCGAAAGCATCTTCTTTCTTATACGGCTTACCTGCCCAATCGCAAAGCTTACCAGCTCTCGTACTTACCTGTACCCTCCCCGTATCTCACGTGGTCCACACCTCGATGGCGCTTGTGAGTTTCTGCATAATGCCAAATGGCTTATGTGTCCAATTACATTCATGCTCAGCACAGGCTCGCATGTTTACTTGAAAAAAAAAAAAAAAAAAAAAGATAAATTATCAATTAAAACCAACAAATCGATAATATTAGTTATCAATTAAGCCAAATACACCACACCAAATACAATAATTCCCAGATATCAATAAGACCAATTAACAATAAGATTCAAGTATCAATAAAACCAATATATCAATAATTCCAGTTATCAATATACCAAATACAATTTCCAGATATCAATAAGACCAATTAACAACAAGATCAAGTACCAATAAGACCAATTTATCAATAATACCAGTTATCAATATACCAAATACAATTTCCAGATATCATTAAGACCAATTAACAACAAGATCAAGTACCAATAAGACCAATTTATCAATAATACCAGATATCAATATACCAAATACAATTTCCAGATATCAATAAGACCAATTAACAATAAGATCAAGTACCAATAAAACCAATATATCATTAATACTAGTTATCAATAATGCCAAATACAACATACCAAATACCAAATACAATACAATACATTAATGCTTCTTTATATACTACCACTTTAGTATGAAGCAGACCAATTACAATACAAAACGCCCAATATATTAATGCTTGTTTATATACTACCGCTTTAGTATAAAGCAGACCTTTTCGAAAGCATCTTCTTTCTTATACGGCTTACCTGCCCAATCACAAAGCTTACCAGCTCTCGTATTTACCTGTACCCTCCCCGTATCTCACGTGGTCCACACCTCGATGGCGCTTGTGAGTTTCTGCATAATGCCAAATGGCTTATGTGTCCAATTACATTCATGCTCAGCACAGGCTCGCATGTTTACTTGAAAAAAAAAAAAAAAAAAAAAACAAAAACCATTATTTTATTTTTTTATATACTACCGCTTTAGTATAAAGCAGACCTTTTTCGAAAGCATTTTCTTTCTTATACGGCTTACCTGCCCAATCACAAAGCTTACCAGCTCTCGTACTTACCTGTACCCTCCCCGTATCTCACGTGGTCCACACCTCGATGGCGCTTGTGAGTTTCTGCATAATGCCAAATGGCTTATGTGTCCAATTACATTCATGCTCAGCACAGGCTCGCATGTTTACTTGAAAAAAAAAAAAAAAAAACAATCACAAAGCTTACCAGCTCTCGTACTTACCTGTACCCTCCCCGTATCTCACGTGGTCCACACCTCGATGGCGCTTGTGAGTTTCTGCATAATGCCAAATGGCTTATGTGTCCAATTACATTCATGCTCAGCACAGGCTCGCATGTTTACTTGAAAAAAAAAAAAAAAAAAAAAAAACCAATTTATCAATAATACCAGTTATCAATATACCAAATACAATTTCCAGATATCATTAAGACCAATTAACAACAAGATCAAGTACCAATAAGACCAATTTATCAATAATATCAGATATCAATATAGCAAATACAATATACCAAATACAATTTCCAGATATCAATAAGACCAATTAACAATAAGATCAAGTACCAATAAAACCAATTTATCAATAATACTAGTTATCAATAATGCCAAATACAACATACCAAATACAATACAATACATTAATGCTTCTTTATATACTACCACTTTAGTATGAAGCAGACCAATTACAATACAAAACGCCCAATATATTAATGCTTGTTTATATACTACCGCTTTAGTATAAAGCAGACCTTTTTTCGAAAGCATTTTCTTTCTTATACGGCTTACCTGCCCAATCGCAAAGCTTACCAGCTCTCGTACTTACCTGTACCCTCCCCGTATCTCACGTGGTCCACACCTCGATGGCGCTTGTGAGTTTCTGCATAATGCCAAATGGCTTATGTGTCCAATTACATTCATGCTCAGCACAGGCTCGCATGTTTACTTGAAAAAAAAAAAAAAAAAAAAAAAAAACCAATTACAATACAAAACGCCCAATATATTAATGCTTGTTTATATACTACCGCTTTAGTATAAAGCAGACCTCTTTTCGAAAGCATCTTCTTTCTTATACGGCTTACCTGCCCAATCACAAAGCTTACCAGCTCTCGTACTTACCTGTACCCTCCCCGTATCTCACGTGGTCCACACCTCGATGGCGCTTGTGAGTTTCTGCATAATGCCAAATGGCTTATGTGTCCAATTACATTCATGCTCAGCACAGGCTCGCATGTTTACTTGAAAAAAAAAAAAAAAAAAAAAAACCAATTTATCAATAATACCAGTTATCAATATACCAAATACAATTTCCAGATATCATTAAGACCAATTAACAACAAGATCAAGTACCAATAAGACCAATTTATCAATAATACCAGATATCAATATACCAAATACAATATACCAAATACAATTTCCAGATATCAATAAGACCAATTAACAATAAGATCAAGTACCAATAAAACCAATATATCAATAATACTAGTTATCAATAATGCCAAATACAACATACCAAATACCAAATACAATACAATACATTAATGCTTCTTTATATACTACCACTTTAGTATGAAGCAGACCAATTACAATACAAAACGCCCAATATATTAATGCTTGTTTATATACTACCGCTTTAGTATAAAGCAGACCTTTTCGAAAGCATTTTCTTTCTTATACGGCTTACCTGCCCAATCACAAAGCTTACCAGCTCTCGTACTTACCTGTACCCTCCCCGTATCTCACGTGGTCCACACCTCGATGGCGCTTGTGAGTTTCTGCATAATGCCAAATGGCTTATGTGTCCAATTACATTCATGCTCAGCACAGGCTCGCATGTTTACTTGAAAAAAAAAAAAAAAAAAAAAAAAACAATTTCCAGATATCAATAAGACCAATTAACAATAAGATCAAGTACCAATAAAACCAATTTATCAATAATACTAGTTATCAATAATGCCAAATACAACATACCAAATACAATACAATACATTAATGCTTCTTTATATACTACCACTTTAGTATGAAGCAGACCAATTACAATACAAAACGCCCAATATATTAATGCTTGTTTATATACTACCGCTTTAGTATAAAGCAGACCTTTTTCGAAAGCATCTTCTTTCTTATACGGCTTACCTGCCCAATCGCAAAGCTTACCAGCTCTCGTACTTACCTGTACCCTCCCCGTATCTCACGTGGTCCACACCTCGATGGCGCTTGTGAGTTTCTGCATAATGCCAAATGGCTTATGTGTCCAATTACATTCATGCTCAGCACAGGCTCGCATGTTTACTTGAAAAAAAAAAAAAAAAAAAAAAAAAAAATGGCTTATGTGTCCAATTACATTCATGCTCAGCACAGGCTCCATGTTTACTTGAAAAAAAAAAAAAAAAATAATATACCAAATACAATTTCCAGATATCAATAAGACCAATTAACAATAAGATCAAGTACCAATAAAACCAATATATCAATAATACTAGTTATCAATAATGCCAAATACAACATACCAAATACCAAATACAATACAATACATTAATGCTTCTTTATATACTACCACTTTAGTATGAAGCAGACCAATTACAATACAAAACGCCCAATATATTAATGCTTGTTTATATACTACCGCTTTAGTATAAAGCAGACCTTTTCGAAAGCATTTTCTTTCTTATACGGCTTACCTGCCCAATCACAAAGCTTACCAGCTCTCGTACTTACCTGTACCCTCCCCGTATCTCACGTGGTCCACACCTCGATGGCGCTTGTGAGTTTCTGCATAATGCCAAATGGCTTATGTGTCCAATTACATTCATGCTCAGCACAGGCTCGCATGTTTACTTGAAAAAAAAAAAAAAAAAAAAAAAAAAAATTTCAGATATCAATAAGACCAATTAACAATAAGATCAAGTACCAATAAAACCAATTTATCAATAATACTAGTTATCAATAATGCCAAATACAACATACCAAATACAATACAATACATTAATGCTTCTTTATATACTACCACTTTAGTATGAAGCAGACCAATTACAATACAAAACGCCCAATATATTAATGCTTGTTTATATACTACCGCTTTAGTATAAAGCAGACCTTTTTTCGAAAGCATTTTCTTTCTTATACGGCTTACCTGCCCAATCATAAAGCTTACCAGCTCTCGTACTTACCTGTACCCTCCCCGTATCTCACGTGGTCCACACCTCGATGGCGCTTGTGAGTTTCTGCATAATGCCAAATGGCTTATGTGTCCAATTACATTCATGCTCAGCACAGGCTCGCATGTTTACTTGAAAAAAAAAAAAAAAAAAAAAAGGCGCTTGTGAGTTTCTGCATAATGCCAAATGGCTTATGTGTCCAATTACATTCATGCTCAGCACAGGCTCGCATGTTTACTTGAAAAAAAAAAAAAACCAAATACAACATACCAAATACCAAATACAATACAATACATTAATGCTTCTTTATATACTACCACTTTAGTATGAAGCAGACCAATTACAATACAAAACGCCCAATATATTAATGCTTGTTTATATACTACCGCTTTAGTATAAAGCAGACCTTTTTCGAAAGCATTTTCTTTCTTATACGGCTTACCTGCCCAATCACAAAGCTTACCAGCTCTCGTACTTACCTGTACCCTCCCCGTATCTCACGTGGTCCACACCTCGATGGCGCTTGTGAGTTTCTGCATAATGCCAAATGGCTTATGTGTCCAATTACATTCATGCTCAGCACAGGCTCGCATGTTTACTTGAAAAAAAAAAAAAAAAAACACCTCCTCGATGGCGCTTGTGAGTTTCTGCTAATGCCAAATGGCTTATGTGTCCAATTACATTCATGCTCAGCACAGGCTCGCATGTTAACTTGAAAAAAAAAAAAAAAAAAAAACGTGGTCCACACCTCGATGGCGCTTGTGAGTTTCTGCGTAATGCCAAATGGCTTATGTGTCCAATTAAATTCATGCTCAGCACAGGCTCGCATGTTTACTTGAAAAAAAAAAAAAAAAAAAAAAAAAAAAAAAAAAAAAAAAAAAAAACCAAATACAATTTCCAGATATCAATAAGACCAATTAACAACAAGATCAAGTACCAATAAGACCAATTTATCAATAATACCAGTTATCAATATACCAAATACAATTTCCAGATATCATTAAGACCAATTAACAACAAGATCAAGTACCAATAAGACCAATTTATCAATAATACCAGATATCAATATACCAAATACAATATACCAAATACAATTTCCAGATATCAATAAGACCAATTAACAATAAGATCAAGTACCAATAAAACCAATATATCAATAAAACTAGTTATCAATAATGCCAAATACAACATACCAAATACCAAATACAATACAATACATTAATGCTTCTTTATATACTACCACTTTAGTATGAAGCAGACCAATTACAATACAAAACGCCCAATATATTAATGCTTGTTTATATACTACCGCTTTAGTATAAAGCAGACCTTTTTCGAAAGCATCTTCTTTCTTATACGGCTTACCTGCCCAATCACAAAGCTTACCAGCTCTCGTACTTACCTGTACCCTCCCCGTATCTCACGTGGTCCACACCTCGATGGCGCTTGTGAGTTTCTGCATAATGCCA
>JAECWN010000393.1:330000-332500 GCA_018150725.1 Drosophila quadrilineata | reverse complement strand
CCAATTAACAATAAGATCAAGTACCAATAAAACCAATTTATCAATAATACTAGTTATCAATAATGCCAAATACAACATACCAAATACAATACAATACATTAATGCTTCTTTATATACTACCACTTTAGTATGAAGCAGACCAATTACAATACAAAACGCCCAATATATTAATGCTTGTTTATATACTACCGCTTTAGTATAAAGCAGACCTTTTTCGAAAGCATCTTCTTTCTTATACGGCTTACCTGCCCAATCGCAAAGCTTACCAGCTCTCGTACTTACCTGTACCCTCCCCGTATCTCACGTGGTCCACACCTCGATGGCGCTTGTGAGTTTCTGCATAATGCCAAATGGCTTATGTGTCCAATTACATTCATGCTCAGCACAGGCTCGCATGTTTACTTGAAAAAAAAAAAAAAAAAAAAAATCAATATCAAAATACCAATTATCAATAATACAAACCAATTATCAATAATGCCAAATACAACATACCAAATACCAAACACAATACAATACATTAATGCTTCTTTATATACTACCACTTCAGTATGAAACAGACCAATTAGAATACAAAACGCCCAATATATACTACCGCTTTAGTATAAAGCAGACCTTTTTTCGAAAGCATTTTCTTTCTTATACGGCTTACCTGCCCAATCGCAAAGCTTACCAGCTCTCGTACTTACCTGTACCCTCCCCGTATCTCACGTGGTCCACACCTCGATGGCGCTTGTGAGTTTCTGCATAATGCCAAATGGCTTATGTGTCCAATTACATTCATGCTCAGCACAGGCTCGCATGTTTACTTGAAAAAAAAAAAAAAAAAAAAAAAACAATATACCAAATACAATATACCAAATACAATTTCCAGATATCAATAAGACCAATTAACAATAAGATCAAGTACCAATAAAACCAATATATCAATAATACTAGTTATCAATAATGCCAAATACAACATACCAAATACCAAATACAATACAATACATTAATGCTTCTTTATATACTACCACTTTAGTATGAAGCAGACCAATTACAATACAAAACGCCCAATATATTAATGCTTGTTTATATACTACCGCTTTAGTATAAAGCAGACCTTTTTTCGAAAGCATCTTCTTTCTTATACGGCTTACCTGCCCAATCGCAAAGCTTACCAGCTCTCGTACTTACCTGTACCCTCCCCGTATCTCACGTGGTCCACACCTCGATGGCGCTTGTGAGTTTCTGCGTAATGCCAAATGGCTTATGTGTCCAATTAAATTCATGCTCAGCACAGGCTCGCATGTTTACTTGAAAAAAAAAAAAAAAAAAAAAGGCGCTTGTGAGTTTCTGCATAATGCCAAATGGCTTATGTGTCCAATTACATTCATGCTCAGCACAGGCTCGCATGTTTACTTGAAAAAAAAAAAATAAAAAAAAAAAAAACCTGCCCAATCGCAAAGCTTACCAGCTCTCGTACTTACCTGTACCCTCCCCGTATCTCACGTGGTCCACACCTCGATGGCGCTTGTGAGTTTCTGCATAATGCCAAATGGCTTATGTGTCCAATTACATTCATGCTCAGCACAGGCTCGCATGTTTACTTGAAAAAAAAAAAAAAAAAAAAAAAAATTACCTGCCCAATCGCAAAGCTTACCAGCTCTCGTACTTACCTGTACCCTCCCCGTATCTCACGTGGTCCACACCTCGATGGCGCTTGTGAGTTTCTGCGTAATGCCAAATGGCTTATGTGTCCAATTACATTCATGCTCAGCACAGGCTCGCATGTTTACTTGAAAAAAAAAAAAAAAAAAAAAAAAAAAAAATCCAGATATCATTAAGACCAATTAACAACTAGATCAAGTACCAATAAGACCAATTTATCAATAATACCAGATATCAATATACCAAATACAATATACCAAATACAATTTCCAGATATCAATAAGACCAATTAACAATAAGATCAAGTACCAATAAAACCAATATATCAATAATACTAGTTATCAATAATGCCAAATACAACATACCAAATACCAAATACAATACAATACATTAATGCTTCTTTATATACTACCACTTTAGTATGAAGCAGACCAATTACAATACAAAACGCCCAATATATTAATGCTTGTTTATATACTACCGCTTTAGTATAAAGCAGACCTTTTTTCGAAAGCATCTTCTTTCTTATACGGCTTACCTGCCCAATCGCAAAGCTTACCAGCTCTCGTACTTACCTGTACCCTCCCCGTATCTCACGTGGTCCACACCTCGATGGCGCTTGTGAGTTTCTGCATAATGCCAAATGGCTTATGTGTCCAATTACATTCATGCTCAGCACAGGCTCGCATGTTTACTTGAAAAAAAAAAAAAAAAAAAAAAAAAAAAACAATATACCAAATACAATATACCAAATACAATTTCCAGATATCAATAAGACCAATTAACAATAAGATCAAGTACCAATAAAACCAATATATCAATAATACTAGTTATCAATAATGCCAAATACAAC